>PVIH01003836.1:0-152039 GCA_004025045.1 Sigmodon hispidus
TGAGAGACTTTGTTGTAAAATTTTATTTCATAATGATATCAGTACATGCTTAAAATCTTACCAACATGATTTCCCAAATGTGATCTGAACAAGGATAAAACCAAAGAACTTGCCAAACAGGATGCATAAAAAATTTCATGAGGCCTCTACCATATACAAAGAACAATAGACAATTGATCTTGGAACTGAAGAGGTAACCTTTCTTAAGGAAGGACACAACATTAGTTTATTCAATTCTAAATGGTCATTTATAAAAACATATATACATCTCTAAAAACAAACATTCAGTTTATGTACTGAACAGGTTATAATGTATGAAATATAAAATTTTTAATGTATAGTATATAAAAAATACATATATATATTCACATGTACATTTATTCATGCAATAACAATTACTAAAAAGAAGAGTAAAAATTTAGAGGAGAAGAAGGGAGGCTATATCATAGGATATAGGAAAGGGGAAATAATGTAATCAAATTATAATCTAAAAAATTAAAAATCTTAGGGATAAGTAAATAATGGTCAGTTATATGACTACTTTAAATCGGCCAATGAATAGCGTGGTGATATCTCTCCAAATTCCTAGTTCCTATTCCATATTTACAGAATCATAATCTCTATGCCACACAGTTTAAACACACAAATTGAATGTCTTCTTGTAAAAATAAGGCAATGGATCATATAAATGTCATATATAAGAGGTGTGTGATGTAAAATCATGAAATAATAAACAAAAGAAAAACAACCTGTTACATCTGAGTGAAAATTTGCATCAGTCAGCTGTTCGAAAAGGTAAAATTCTTCCCTTTCCCAGGCTGTTGATTTTACATTTTTATTTTGTAAAAGTAAGCAATTTGTATTCTAATGTGTATTATAATTTATAATGTAAGTTTCAACTATAAATTAACAAATAATAAAAAGAAGACATGTTTCATATAATTATTAAACAACATTTTTCTTTTACTGTAAAATTTCTTCAATTGGCTCAAGGTAAAATTTTACTGAAGAAGTTAAAAAAATGAGAACATGTTTTTTTAGGGTTTTGGGCTCTAGTTTCTTGAGTTCTCTATATATTTCAGAGATCAGTCCTCTGTCAGTTGTAGGGTTGATGAAAATCTTTTCCCATGTCATTTGTCTTATTAACTGTGTCCTTGCCCTTACAGAAGCTTCTCAGTTTCAGGAGGTTCCACTTATTGATTGCTTTTCTTAGTGTCTGTGCTACTGGTGTTATATTTAGGAAGTGGTCACCTGTGCCAATGCATGGAGGGTATTTCCCATTTTCTTTACTATCAATTTCAGTGTATCTGGGTATATTTTGAGGTCTTTGACCCACTTGTATTTGAGTTTTGTGCAAGGTGATAGGCTTGAAACCATTTACATTTTTCTTGTGTGTGTGTGTGTGTGTGTGTGTGTGTGTGTGTGTGTGTGATTTTAATCATTTTATTCACCCACCCTCTTTCAGTGAAATGAGAATGCTTTTGCTGAAAGTCCATTAATGAGTGAATACATCCCCTGGTTATCCTTCGGGGTTTGTGAGACTTTGCTCAACAGGATAATTTCCAAATACACAATCAAAACTATTCGTATTTTTCTATATACTACCATCCAGTGATGCCAACACCATTTGTTGGAGATATCTTTTTATTCATTAAATATTTTTGACATCTGTCAAAAATCAGGTGTTCATAGGTGTGGGGGTTAATTTTGGGGTCTTCAATTTAATTTCATTGATCCTGTTTTTATGCCAAGACCGGGTTGTTTATATTAGTGTAGGCTATAGTATAACTTGAAGTCAGGGATGCCTCTTGAGGTTCTTTTTTTAAACTTTTTATTTTATATATATATATGTATATATATATATATATATATATTAAGTTTTGGTGAGTTTACATCATGAACTCCATCAAACTCAAATATCAGACCTCTCAGAATCATACCCACTCTTATGATCTCCCCATTCAGCCCTCCTGAGCTTCTTTTGTCAATCAAAATTATTTCAACAATCCTGTCTTTCCTGTTATTCCAAAGGAAATTGAGTATTGTTCTTTCAAGGCTTGTAAAAAAATTGTGTTGGAATTCTGATGGGAATAGCAATGAATCTGTATACTGCTTTTGGTAAGAATTGCCATTTTTACTATGTTGATTCTACCTATTCAGGAACATGGGAGATCTTTACATTTTCTGATATCCTCTTCAATTTCTTTCTTCAGTGATTTAAAGTTTTTGTCAAACAGATCTGTTACTTCTTTGATTATAGTTACTCCAAGGTATCTAATACTATTTGCAGCTATTATAAAAGGTGATGTTTCTCTTATTTCTTTTTTAGCCATTTTATCCTTAGTGTATAGAAGGGCTACTGATTTTTTTTTGAGTTAATCTTGTAACCTGCTACATTGCTGAAGGTGTTTATCAGCTGTAGGAGTTCTCTGACAGAATTTTGCAGATCACTTATGTATACAACCGTATCACCTGGAAATAGACATAGTTTCACCTCTTCTTTTCCAATTTGTATCTTCTTATTCTCCTTTGTTCTCTTATTGCTTTAAGTAAACTTTTGAAAACTATAATGAATAAATAAGGGGAGAGAGAAGAGCCTTGTCTTGTTCCTGCTTTTAGTAGAATTGATTTGAGTTTCTCTCTATTTACTTGGATGTCGGTCATTGGCTTGTTGTGTTGAGAACTAAAAAGGGATTTCTCAGCAGAAGAATTAAAAATGGCTGAAAGGCACTTGAAAAAGTGCTGAACATCTTTAGCCATCAGAGAAATGTAAATCAAAACAACTTTCAGATACTATCTTACACCTGCCATAATGGCTAAGATTAAAAACACAGATGACAGCCAATGCTGGAGAGGTTGTGGAGCAAGGGATACACTCCTCCATTGTTGGTGGGAGTGTAAACTTGTTTAGGTACTCTGGAATGCAATATGGTGGTTTATCAGAAAATTGGGAATCAATCTCCCCAAGGATATAGTAATACCACTACGGGGCATATACCCCTAGACACACATTTGCACCTCAAAGGCATTAGTTTAACTATGCTCATAGCAGCATTATTCATAATAGCAAGAATGTGGAAACAACCTAGATGCCCTTCAAGTGAAGAATGAAATAATAAATTGTAGTATATCTACACAATGGAGTACTACTCAGCACTAAGAAAAAATGATATGTTAAAATTCACACTCAAATGAATGAATTTGGAGAATATCCTCCGGAGCAAGGTATCACAAACCCAGAAAGATAAGCAGGGAATGTACTCATTCATTAGTGGACTTTAAGCAAAAAGCAAAGAACACCCAAGCTGCAAGCCACAAACAATGAACAGCTGGGGATCTGAAGCAATCTAAGTGAGATATCCAGGGAATACCTTAGAAAGAGAAAATAGAGATCTCTATAGCTAACTGGAAGCACAAGAGGTTGCAGCCAAGAAGTGGTGGGAACACATCATGAAAGAAAGAGATGATTGAGTGAGAGGAACAAGAAGGAGGGAGAGAAAAAAAAAGAAATGGAGATCTTATTAGAGGAAGCCAATGTGGGGTTGGAAAAAGAGTGGTGCTAGAAAACCTCCAAGAACCCATAGGGTGTCCCTGGCTAGGTCTCTAACTAATAGTGAAGGTGTTGCCTAAGCAGGATGTTCCCTATAATCTAATGAATAGCCACTCTAAGTGCCATCATAGAAATTACATCCAACAATGAATAGAGGTAGATGCTGGGATACATGACTGAGCACTGGGCTGAGTCCCTGGACCAGCTGACAGTGTGGGAGGATACTGTATATGAGCAAGGGGATAGGGACTATGAGGAAAATTCTCACAATGATGGCTGGCTAGAGCTCTCGGGAGCTCACTGAATCAAGAGAAACCACCTGGGAACCAGTAGGAGAAGGAACTAAGCCCTACAAGTATAGGCAACTATCCACTGACATGGGCAGTATGTGGAGCCTCAAGAGGAGGGTTCAGACTATGTTTCTGTGAATGGACTGACACCTTGAAGGTGAAGAGAAACACCTAACTCAGTCTTGATATTAGGATGAGGAAATAAGACCTGTCTGGAGTGAAAGCTGAGCTAATCCACCTTGGGACCTCTTGCCCTTTCTGGGGAGAGGATAGGGAGATTGAGAAGAGGGAGGCTGAAGGCTGACCAAGAGGGGTTGGGTGGGTGAAGGGAATTGGAACAAGGCAATACATGGATTAAAAAGTCTTTATTCTTTAAAAATAAATAAAAATGAGAACATGTATATTAGATTTTAAAACACAAATAAAAGCATCCTTGAAAACACATTCTTAGAAAAATCTCTCATGACACTATCAGATGGGGCTGCAGATCCCATGGCAGCTAGAGTCCTCTCTAACTACAACTGCCAATAAAATAAAACTACTTATTCTTAGTGAATTAAACAAACTTTAGTTAATTTCTATTTTTTGTATCTTAATTTTTATGTGTCCTTATCTCCTTAGCTATATATTTCAATTTTCTGTTATAAATATAGTCTTTGTGCATCCAAACTCATAGTCTAAAAGCTTCAGTTATTTATTTTCTCTAACATGTCTCAGTGGCATTTGTGCTGTACTCACAGATAATCACATTTGAAGCTCTCTTAGCACTCTCAGTTCCCAGATGTCTAGGTATTCTTTCTTAGGGTCAGCCAACAAGAGAAAAATAATCAGTTTATTAACACAGAGATGTCACAGAAAAAGACACTGAGCCATATCTGTTGATTATAAAAATGTAGAGCCTTGCTCTACTTCATTTCACTTTCCTCTAAATTTTAGCCAGATATCAGTTAAAGAATTGTTGCAAAGACGGATAAGTACCTTCTTGTGGCTTCTAATTTATATAGTCAAACAGGCTTTTAAATTCACTGTCACAAACTTTTAGTTGCAACAAATTAATGAAAGTATAATCTATGATAGAGAGACACAAAGTGGAGGAGTATGGAAACACACAGAGAACTGTAGCCTTGGATAGAGCTTCCCTCTTGTAAGGCAAAAGAAGGCTGTTGTATGGACATGTTTATGTCAACTTTACATGAATTAAGGTTATTTGAGAGGTAGGAACTTCAAATGAGGAAGTGCTATTATAAGATCTGGCAGTAGGCAGGAAAGCCAGTAGGGTGCTTTCTTTATTAGTGATTAATGGGGGGACAGCCCATTGTAGATGGGCTACCCCTGGGTTGGGAGTCCTGGTTCCTATAAGAAAGCACTCTGAGAAAGCCATGGGGAGCAATCCAACAAGCAACTCTCCTCCTCCGTGGCTTCTGCATCAGATCTTGCTTTAGACAGGTTCTTTAAGTTCCTGTGTTGGTTTTCCTCAGTTGATTGTCAAAGGATATGTTTCAGAACATTGTAAGAAAAATGATGGACTGTGAACAATGTGTCATGGGACTATGGGAGAAGCTCCAAAGAAAAGGTAGATGGCTTTTACCTCAGGCATTTTTTTCCTTTGGCCAGGACTGTTCTTGGTCATGATTTTATACTTCCTGTAATAAATATTGCAATAAATAAGAAATGTTTATTTTTGATGCATGTTGGAGCATAGCTATAGAACTCAGTCTGGTTAAAAAAATATACTGAATTCTGTCCTCTAAATCTGGATATGCCATTCTATTGTATATGGTTCTGGCCCAGACTTTCCAGGTCTGTACCAAAGGATTGGACCCATCCTGAGCCCCATTTAGTCTCAAATAATCACAAACAGGCTTATATTATTTTTATGCTGATTGACCTATGGCCCAAGCATATCGCTATCTAGCTCTTGCTCTTACACTAACCCATGTTCAGCCATGCGTCTCGATACCATTTCTCAGAGCAGCATCTCGGCTTCTTTCCTCTGCATCTGCTGCTGTCTCATTGTCGGGTCACCATTGCATCTCTGTGGCATCTTGTGGTGGCCCTGCCTGGCATCTCTTTGGCATCTGTCTCTGTTCTTCATGTACTCAGAGTTTTCTTAGCCTGGTAGCCAGGTCTACAAATTCTGTCTGCCTTTTGGCAAATCAGCTTTTATTAATCCCATAGGTGAGACAATTATTTAAAATGTAACACATAATCCCACAACACCCTTCTGTCTTGCTTTAATGCTTTCCCAGATCTAATCTATAGTACATGCCAGGCAATTGTGTTTAAATTAGTCTGTCCTGAGCAAGATGTGGGAAAGTGCTATTTGCTTAAAACAGCAATGGTCAACCTTACTAACCCACCTGTGGACCAGTTTTGAGGGCCATGTTCAAATTCTCCATAGAGCTCTTTCAGCTTTAACTGTACATAGACACTCAGAGCAGTCCTACCAAAACAATCACAGTAACCATTTGAGCTCTGTCATTGAAATTGTATTCACATCTAGCTTTCTGCTTAGTTATGATCATAACTGCAGCACTGAATGGCATGTGAGCTTTTGAAAAACTGCTGCAATTGCAGCTCTAATTGTCTGTTCCCCTCTCCATGGCTATGGAGATAGGAGAAATCAAGAGAATCTGGAAATGATATTTGAAAAATCTATTCACAGAGTAGTGGTTTGGTCCTTTATGTTATATTAAATATATTTGTTCATATATTCAAATACTTGGTCTGCAGTTGTTAGAACTGATTGGGAGGCTTGAGAAAGAATGGCCTTATAGGAGAAGGTGAGAACCCACACCATTCCCAGTCAGTCTTCTCTACTTTATAGTTGTATTTCAAGATTTGAGTTCTCAGCTACTCATCTAGTGCCACAACTACCTGCCTGCTGGCATGCTCTCCATCATCATGGTCATGGGCTTTAACAGTCTAAAACTCTAGGCCCCAAATAAATGCTTTCTTCTATAAGTTGCCTTGGTTCAGATATTTTATCTGGGCAATATAAAAGTAACTAAGGCATAGCTTTATGATAAAGGTACTGTCAGATTTTTGGAAACACCATGGACCTTAGTTACATAGAGATACAAGTAACATACCAGGAAAGAAGACAAATTTATTCAAATGAAAAATGATAATAACATATTTTGTGGATCATTTAAACAAAGAAAAATTAACCATGGGAAAAAGGAACTTACTTGATGTGCTTCTAGAGTTTAAGAGAGATGACATAGGATGGATATTACTGGAGAGATATTTCCACTGAAAAGAGGTTATTCAGGAAAATAAAATAAATACTTTTGATTTTGCTATTACTGTCTGTCCTTATAATATTATAACCAACTGTAAATAATAGTTCAGCATATGAGTATGGGTATGTTCTAAGAACAAAGTTAGCAGAGCTGGACTAGACGAATGAGCCACAGTTGATCTGTTCATGATTGAGAATACAAAATTCACAAAGAGAAAATTATCATTCCACCTGAGCCTGTGTGACAGCTGAATTTGTCATTTTCTTTTGTACAACTCAGAAAATAGCAGGCTGTGGCAACGCCATGCTTTGGTGTACACAAGATGCTTGTGTTATGCTAGCTCTGTAACAATGCTTTCAAAGAAGATAAAAAACCAGGGGTATGTTACACATTTTACTATTTTTTTATCACCTAATACAGCTCATAATAATTCATAAATCTTAGTGAATTTACACTATGGGAACCAGTTGAACACAGGCAAATTTATAGTTTATAACTGCTATGAATTACCTGAAATTGCTTAATATCATCATTATTCATGGGTATAATTAAATTATATTAGTAGAGGAACATAAACTAGATGAAAAGAAGAGAGAACAGGACTGAAAAAGGACACAAAAAAGAAAGAGAAGAAATGAGAGGAGAAAGGACATTGTGCTACACATACTTAAAATTCAGTGTTCACAGTCAAATGTGCATATTTAAATAGTTTGCCTATGACATCTAATGTAAGGCTGAAATTATCTCTGAATAATGAGGACTCTGATTCCCAATGTAGAAATCAGGATTTTTTTTAATTAAATAAATTGTTCTCACTTAACTATTAGTATGGATACAAATTATATATGCTTAACCAAAATCTTATTTTTGCACTGAGAAATTCATAACTATATTTATATGCAGTAAAAGGAAATAGATAAATTAGTGGAGAGAAAGTATTGAAACAAAATTATCAGCATTAAGTATTAACTAAACATTGATATTGACATAATGTAAGAATACTGGAAGGCAGCAAGATAGCACCATTCCAATAGCAATGTCATAGCTAGTTGATTCCTAGGACATTTCTTGGCTTAGTTTGTTTATATTCAATTTTTGGACATTTGTGTATATTTATTACTTGGCTGATGGGATGAGTTGTAAGCAAATGAATCAATGTGAGTCTATTTCTTTTACAATAATAGGATTTTATAACTTGTTTAGTTCTGCTACGTAAGATGACTCTGGAGAGAGAGAAAACAGTCAAGTAGAAGGCATTCCTCACTGGTAAAACTGAATGATTGAACAACTTCAGCCTATTCCTGCAGAGACTATGGGAATGGGCAGGAGAGGGATATATGACAGGAAGTTAGTTTCATTACTAAACACTATTGAAATGAATTTTCCCCAGAAAGTCTATTAAATGGATTTTTCAACTATGAAGGCTCTCCAATATGACAAAGTTAATTTCAAACTCTGGCTATATTATACATTTTGCTAGATGCTCCAAATAGTACATATAATAGAGATTGAGGAAGTTAAAGGTAGAAAGGCATTACTGAGGAGAAGAAATCAACCAACAATAACAAAACAAAGTATGATAAAGAATGCCCATTGAATGTTTCTGAAGGAGTTTGGTACTCCTGAACAAGTCCAAAGGCTTAAGAGTATACACTTGAGGCTAGAATGGCTCAGTGCTTAACAGCACTTATTGCTATTGTAGCAGACACAAGTTTGGGTCCCAGCATTCACACATTGCTATGGGCCGTTCTGAGAACAAATTTCCAATGATAGCTCCCTTTCCCATGCCAACTGACAAAATGTATGTGGTAAAAGGAAGTTTTTTGGGGTGAAACAGGAATGAGGTACTTCTTTTTATATCCTGTTAGACATGAATATCTTTCGTTTTGTTTTGTTTTTCTGTTTTGTATTTATTTTTGAATAAAGTATCATTTTTTATTTCTTTGAGTTAATCTTGTATCCTGCTACATTTCTGAAGGTGTTTATCAGGTGTAGAAGTTCCCTGGTAGAATTTTGTGAGTCACTTATGTATATAAGCATATCTTCTGCAACTAGAGATAGTTTTACTTCTTGTTTTCCAATTTGTATCCCCTAACCTCCTTGTGTTCTCTTATTGCTTTGAATAAACTTTGAGAACTATATTGAAAAGATAAGGGGAATGGGGACAGCCTTGTCTCATTCTTGATTTCAGTGTGATTGCTTTGAGTAATTCTCCATTTTGTTTGATATTAGCTGTCGGCTTCTTGTAAATCTCCTTTATTATATTTAGATATTTTCCCTGTATTCCTGATCTCTCCAGCACTTCTGTCAAGAAGGAGTGTTGGACTTTGTCAAAGCCTTTTTCAGCATCTAAAGATACGATCATGGGTTTCTTTTCCTTCAGTTTGTTTGTATGATGGATGGACGACATTATGGTTTTTTGTATGTTGAACTGTCCCTGAATTTCTGGGATAAAGCCTTCTTGATTGTGGTGGATGATATTTTTTATATATTGTTATATATGGTTTACTAGAATTTTGTTGAGAATTTTTGCATCAAAATTCATGAGGGAAATTGGTCTGTAATTCTCTTTCTTTGTTGGGTTCTTTGAGTGGCTTGGGTATTAGGGTTATTGTCACTTAAAGAATCTTTCAAAATGATATTGCAAGTTTAAATGAAAGATGAAGTATGTCTATTTCCATGTCTTCTCTGATAGTAGAATGAATAGTGTTGCCTTTCTATATAGCCAAAGTGTGGTAGAAAATTACACTGAAACCTGACAGAATAAAGTTATTCTACTAAAGAGAGAGGTACACTTGCTCCTTTATTCATGTCTAGTTTGTAAGTAATATTGTTTCTTACTGTACACTGAGAAAGTTTCTTGAGGTTTAGGAGAAGCTAAAGACTGGAAGGACAGTTTTTTAGGGTCACCCATTGAGGAGTGTGAGAATGTATCCTAGCAGAGCAAGCAGGTTAAACTAGGGGGAAAGGTCTTTAAAGAGGTTACAAATACTGAAATCCAGGGAATGGCATGAGGTAGTTCTCATCAATAGACTAGGCTATAGACTCTCACCATTTTTTATTGGGGAACACACACCAGGAATACATTTATTCTAGATAGCAAAGGAGAATAATCCATATTTTCAGCTAGCTAAGAGATTTCTTTAATGATATTTTCTTCCACATTGAATCTAAATTAGAAGACTGAAAGAAGATGGTTTCTCAGATGGGCCTATGCCCTTCCTTCCTTCCCAGTACAGTTCAATTTATAACTGAAATGCTACCCCTAGCCTACAGTGAGGACAGAGAAAGAAATGATTAAATGGGTCTCAAACATTTTAAATAAACAGGGTTTCAATTCAAATACATGAAACCTTTATCAAACTACATTGAAGACAATTTAAGACATATAAGCAAAATTTCATTAAAAAATTACTGATGGATATAGAATCAATATCTGTACTATATAGAAACACATCTGCCATACTGTAAGTAAAAGAGGCTGTTTTAAATTTATGGAGTTCATAATATTCTCATACTACATTATGTTCATCAGCAAATAAATGAGTCTAATTCTCTGAAAAGATTATATTAACTACTTCAAGGTAATATTTGGAACCAATAGTGTGTGTGATTGTGTTAAGTATTAAATATCTAAAAATTAAAAATAAAGAATTAGATATAAATAAATTTGAAAATAACTAAAGTAACATATAAAGCTATTAATGGAGTAATATATATGGCTCCCTTGTGATCCCAGTGCTGTCAATGAAAGAACAGCAGAAAATAAGACCTAAGAAACCCAAGCCTAACCAAAACAAAACAAAGCAAAAACTGATGCTAAATGTTAAGAGACTTGTATGTACCCAAGAAATTAACTGGTTCTACTATTCTATAGACCACCACTTACTCTTAGCTGTGTGCTCCTAGAGGAGACATTTCATTCATTTGCTTTTAAACTATCATCTATTCTCTAATCTCTCATTTTGCTCACAAGCATAAAATTTACCATCAATGAAATATAAAGCAAGTTGTAGCTGAAGGGGTTCCAACACCAGTCACCAAAAAACTCTATTGCTTAATCATTCAATTTCAGATGGCTTGAATCTACAGACACAGGTATTTTTTATAGGCTTGAATCAACAGTAAGCTGTAGCAGTTTCCCATTGAGCTACCCATGAGCTTTCCAATTATGGTTTTCTAAATGTCATTTGCTTCAAGAATCTGTGATTTAAGTTGCAGATAAGACAAGGAACATTGGCCTCATCCCTGCCCCAGTGCAAAGGCCAGGTTACACTGAAGGAACATGTTGTCATGCATGTATTCCAAGTACATCTCCTCCCATCTGTGTTGATGACACAGACACAGTGAAGCATAAAAAGCAATCCTTTAAAACTAGCAGGGAACATCATTCCTCTGCCGAAAACAATCAGAGCCTCGTTTGTACCATGAAAACAAACAGCCAGATTCAGCCATTTGTTGGGTAGTTAGAGTAGACTTTAATTATTGCAAAATATAAGTAATTAGAAAAGACAAATTATTGCCTCCATAAAACCACAATCTCTTTCAAAGCATATCATCAAAATGGTGCAACAGTGGAGTTTGTGAATTTTTATGTCTAATCAGATATAGCTCAAAAATATTTCTTCCATCTTAGCTTTTGTGTCTGTACTGGCTGATTGAATTTTTCAATTAAACAGATAAGTCACAGCAACTAAGGCTCAAGGAATATTGCAGAAAAGTAAGAATCTAAAAGCCAGAAGACAGGGAGATAAACAGCAAAGATAACATCTGGATATGACAGGGCAGTGGGTCCCATGGACACACTATGTGTGTTCTTTTCTGCACAAGATTCAAACAAGATTGATCTTCTTTATCTTTTATCAAGGATTGAAATGAAGGGCCTCTCTAAACGACTATTATCAGAAAGGGTTGTTAGGAGAGAGGCTCTTAATTTCCTCAGTGGTGTAGCCAGAGATAAATTGCTCTTGCTCTAGAGTATAACCTTACAACTTTGTTGGGCAAGAAACTTAAACTCAATGTATTGCACACAAAAGAGCATGAAAGTTTAAGGGAGATTTCTTGAGCAGAAGAATGCAGCAAGAGCGTAAAGATGGAGGGGGATAAAATGACTAACATCCATTATGTATGTATTTGAAAGTGTAAAACAACATGTCTTTGTGGTATGATATAATAACACTTGTGTATTTTAGCTTTTATGTTTTGTTTTTGAAACCATATTAAATAAATTCTTCTCCATTCCTGTGTCCTGCAGCAGTTTCCCTTCTAATACTTTCACAATTTCTGGTCTTAAATATAATCACGTTATTCATTTGAGTTTATCTTTGTGTATGTTGAGAATTAAAGGTGTAATGCTCAATGAATATTTGTTTTTCCTAGCCATATTTATTAAAATCACTGTGCATTCCCCAATGTGTCTTTCAAACATTTTTATTAAAATCAGGTGGCAAATATATTTAAAAATATATTAATAAATATATAATTGCTAAAACTTTATATAAAGAACTCATTATTTTATATAAGAACTATATTTTATATAAAAATTTTTATAAAATAAAAGATAATAACTAGTGATGATGACAATAAGCAACCCTTAAGCACCGTTATTGCAAATATAAATTTGTGTAGGCATTTAAAAAATATTATAAAAGTATCCCAAAATTAAACAACCTTATAATTTATGAGTCTTACTACTGATATATATTCATAAGAAAAAAACAATAATGCCTAGAATACATTTGGACTTTCATATATTACAGTACAAAATTAGCTTAAGCATCATAAGAAATATATATATATTATATATATACATGTGTATATATGTATAATTAAATATATTATTATTCAGCCATAAAATATTAACCCTTAAAATTCGTAATACCCCTGATAAACTTAGAAAGTACTATATTAAATGAAATAAATAAGCTCTCAAACAAAAGTCTAATAATATGTCATGTCACTTCACTCCTATAGTAATAATAAAACATGACTCATAGAAGTGCAACATAGATTTATGTTAAAGGTAGAACTCAGTCAATAGATATGTTCTCTAAATGTTATGTTATAAAAGGAAGTAATGATCTCCTGGTAAAGAATAAGAAGATGGGAGTAGATATTAACTTGTTGAATATTTCAGGAGAACAGGAAGACATGTTTGAGTATATAGGCTCCTAAATGATAAATATTAAAATTATAAATGATTGATTATTGGGACGCAATGGAACAGGGTTTCAAAGTATCATATAGCACCCTTCAAAATGCAAATTTTTCATGAGCAATTTAAGTTTTATTGAAAAACTTTTAATGGTAGAGTTAAGTCCTCAGAATATGAAATCTTGGTTATTATGATCCAAAATATTTAAATCAAAATAGTATTAGGGCAAAAGGCCTTATTTTTTTCTTCAAAGAAGTTTTACTGGTGCTTTCCACCTGACAGCAGGCATATAAACTGTTGCCAAAATATTTGCAAGAAGTTAAAAATGATGATGTAACCAGAAGTTATACAATAAGTTAGATAAAAATAGATGATATCGATGGATGGATGAATAGATACATACATACATACATATGTACATATGGATGGCAAGGTTATTAAGTTTTAATAAAGAATAGTTCATGAATAAGGAAAAGAGGCAATGAACAGAGAATAATTCTGAGAAATGTGATGCCAAGATGCAATTAGATAAGTTATACAAAAGATGAAATATTGAAATATGGGTTACAGTCAGAGGGTAGAAAAAAATTTATATTAAAATTGATAAGAATATACAAGGATAGAAAGTGTGACTCCTTTGTTCATAATAATAAAATAAAAATAAAAAATGATAAGAAATTTAAGTTGATTCTCTAGATACCAAGTATTTGTCAAATACTCATCAAAATTCAATTTATATGCTCTAAAATCTAGACTATTGAGGATTATTTCTAAACAATACCCATTAATTCTTTTTTTACTATTCTTATTTATATATTCAAGAGGTAAATTTAAAAGAAATTAAGATAAACAGTACAACTACTATATCTGAGGGTTCTATCCCCTTTGAATATCATATTTCAGCCTCAATTTTTCAGCTCAATCTTTGTGTGACCTTATTAAAGCTATTCTAAAAATATTACCATAGGTAATATTTCCTTAAGGTACACGTTGTTAAATGACTTCAGTGTTAGCATAAATCTTGCACTACTCAGAGACATTTGAAAGTAAAACCTCCAATTTCAACTTCAGAAAATTGGTTTTCTTAATTAATTTGTCAGAATAAGGTTCACTGTCTTCTTTAGTGTAAAATATCTCAATGCATCCAAATTAAAAATATCTGTAGCACAAGATCAACTTAGAGTTTCTTCTACTTGTTAACCTTCATTCACATTTACTTGCAAGACAAACAGAATTTTTTTTACCTGTATGTCAATGTTATGACCTTTAATGGAATGAGATATTAATCTTTTATTAATTTTTTAACTGGTTTTTAAAAAGTGGCATATATTATAAAGCACCCTATATATTCATTGAGAAAGCAAACTCAACTCTATGAAATAAAAGGTCTATATCATAAAAATAGAAATGTTTCTACTTTTATAATTCACACATATCTAAACTGTTTGAATATAAATATATCAGAAGTAAGACATATTATGCTATAATATAAATGGAGTGTAAAATATTTGAAAACACCTAATATTGCATTTTGTAAGTAATGGTTCATCAGTAAATGCTTTTAATTACTGATACCCTGGACAAGATAAAACGTAGAATGAATGATTGTTAATATTAATTTTAATGTGATAATTATCAGTAAAAATCAATAATGTACCAGTAAAGTGATAAAAATACCACATTTTATTATGTTTTACATCACAAGAAAGAATATTGATATAGTCTTTGTGCTTTGTTGTTATAATCTAAGTGATCTCTGTCATATATTATGTGCCAGAAGAGAAAGGAAATGCCTGGTTATATTTGTACTAGGTGATATTCCTGTTTCATAGCACAACCACCAAAATATGAAAGTACAATAAAATGATGTTTCTCACAGCAGTAGTTTCTCATCAAAAGGTATAAACCAAGAGGCAGCCAATTCTAGAAGCTCAAAAATCCTGATATCTGATTCAAGTAGACTTCTGTGCATTCTGCATATGTACTTTCATTTGAATGAGAGCAGAGTTAAGTACATAACTTCACACTGTGTTAATGGGAAATCTAAGTACAGTTCCCACAGAGCAGGGATTATAAGTTGCTTTAATGTGAAGTACTTGTACTATTCTAAATGGTAGCTACACTGTGGGATAACCTGTTAGAGAGGTAAGACTTGTGTGAAGCTATAGGCTGAAAGAAAGGAATTTAATTTGAAATGAGGAAATGAGAAACATGGGTGAATGGATGGATTAGAAGCCATTTGATGTTTAACAGTATTCAGGCTGAATGATATTTGGTAGTGGAGGAAGCAAACACATTTTCGTTTTTTTTGTGGAATGGAATCAACTGTGGAAACCAATAGTTGTGAGTAGAGATACCTACAGGCACACAAATTGGAATCAGTATAAAAGGATTTTACTATAAGATCATCTATAAACATAGGGGAAAATCATACGCTTTAAAGTTTGCTGTAAGCCTGTTGCATATTACTTTTGACTTTGAACAATTTTCCACTATAAGGGTCTTATAAACAGTGAAAAACCTTGTTTCTATGAAGCTTTTGTTGATACCTCAAGTTAGCTCTTTCTTTTCAATTATCTTGCAAACTTAACTCTAACATCTGGTGCTATGCATGATAATGATCTGAAAGAATATTTGCTGATTGTATTTTGATGAACTGTGTGTGTGTGTGTTTGAAGAAAGACAGTCCTTAGATTTTTGAGGCATTGGTAGATACAATGAACACAGTCTTGAGATTCCACACTCTAGCAGTCTGTTGCTATTCCTTTCTTTTTCTTTTTTCTTTTGAATTCTATTGTTTCTTCCCATATCCTCAGTAGAACCTGCTTTTTTGGCAGGCCAGTTATTTTGGCAAATTCAAATCCCATGAGTTGTCAATTGTCATTAATTATGTCTATCCCTGAAACATTTTCCCCAAAATATTTAATTCCGATTTTGAGTATGAGAGAGTCCTAATATATTTTTTCTCCTAAAAGTCATGTCAAAGTTTATCTTCACATGAAAAAGTTCTACAGCATCCTCTTTTTACTCATTCTAGGTCCTATTCCCTGCAGAAAGGATGACACATAATTTTTCCATTCTCAGAAAATACTATAAAATATATCACTGTCACTTGCAAGACTTTCCTCCAACATAATTTAAGTGAAAGTGAAAGGATTTTTGTTTGTTGGTTGGTTTTTGTTTTTGTTTGCTTTTGTGGTAGTTTGAAAGAAAATAAACCTAAAGGGAATAGTACTATGAGGAGGTGTGGCCTTGTTGGAAGAAGTGTGCCACTGTGGAGACAGGCTTTGATGTCTCATATATGCTCAAGCTATACCCCATAAGGCAATCTACCTTCTTGCATATCAAGTTGCTTGCATATCAACTTATAGCAGCTTTTTCAGCAACACCATGTCTGCCTGCATGCTATCATGCTCCCCATCATGATGATAATGGACTAAACTGAATCTGTAAGATGCAACCTCAATTGTTTTCCTTTATAAGATCTGCCATGATCATGTAATTACAGCAATAGAACCATTAAGATAGCTTTATTAATTCTAGACACACTATTTTTTTCAAGGCTTTGTTTTTTCGTTTAGTTTTTTTTTCTAGTGATAATACATGTTTCATATTCTTGTGTTTCTACATGAAACACTTTTCTAACCATTTTACCCATTCAGATCTTGCTCATTTTCATGATCTCTGCTAAGTATCCACTGCAAACTCTTGCAGATATAGCAATTTGCTAGTAAACACTGTAACACATGCTATAGGATGCTTTTATATTTGTATTAACTATTTGTTGATTTAGCATACTGATGCCTATAATTTTTGTTTTGGTTGCCTCTCACCACTAGAGGCATGGTATTTGTTCAGAGCAAACCAGTGTAGTTAATTCTTTCTGCCTCCCCAACTGATTGGTAGATTTAAGCATAGATTTAAAAAAAAACATATACATTAATACACATTATCAATAGTGCCAACAAAATGCAGAAAGAAATTTGATGCAAGATTTAAGATAATTGGGTCTTCACTTCCATGAAATATATCAAGAACACATACGTTTATATTTACTCAGAACATATCATGTTTATATATGCAATCAAATGCCTATAGCCAGCTAACACAATGATTAGATAATAAAAAGACAGAAATATTCCAAGTAGGTAATAATGTCATTTAACTTGCCCTCAGTTCTGATGTGTTACTGTAGCAGAATACCACAGAGCAGGTTACTAGTAAGCATCAAAAATTCTTTATATCTGTATTCTTTATATCTGTAAGATAGTAGGTCTAAGGCCAATAAATTTTTAGAATATTTTGATATCTCTAATAAATGTTAGTTCTTCAACTCAGAGTCCCTCTGATGAAATTGTTTTCTGAGGAGCACTTATACATTAATGAGAAGGAAGACCTTAAGTTTAAACAGTTCTTTAAAGACTCCACATTGTTGCATTGAAGATTAAGTTAGCAATACATAGGTTTGAGGATTATTAAAGCCATAGCAAATCTCAAATCTTTTCCATCCCCTATGTTAATGGTTTTACATGTAACATTATTCATCAAACTACATTTAGCAAGTAAATGACATATACATTTATTTTTTAAAATATCTACCCTAATATTGTAGACTCTATGCCTCATGAGAGGAGTTCTGGGGTTTCTGTCACACTCATTATTCAGAGGCTGAAGTTCAGTGCAGTGACTGTGTTGTAGTTTGTGATTATCAAATACTTCTTGAATTAAAGTTTGATAAATAAAGCACAAGCACTTCCTGATATAAACACATTTGATAAAGATCAGTGTTTACTAACAGAACACACATGAGGATTACTGTAGATTCATTGAAAGTTACATATTCTTCTCCAAAACTCTCTGTGTTCTCAGGGTGATATATGTTTTGCAGTGGATGTCTAGGTGTTTGACTGTGCAATACTTAAAACACAGTTCTCTTCTGTCAGTGGAATTTAAGTTTGCATTAGTTCTTTGACAAAACTATTACATCAACTCTTTTGACTTCAGCCTGTCCAATTCCAAAGAAATAATGGCATTTTTTTCTCTCAATCTATAAAAAATTTAGAAGGAAAAGAGAAATAACTTCTGTTTTGTAGGATGTGAGGATAAAATAAGAAAAGAGGCTTTAAGAAGAGAAACTTGTGTGGTGGTTTGATGGAAAAAGCCCATAAGGTTTATTTATTAGAATGCTTCATTTTTGGATGAAACTATTTTAGAAATGGTGGGACAAAGGTCCCTATTAGAGGAGATGTGGCCTTGTTGACGGAGGTGTGTCACTGGGTGTAGACTTTGTGGTTTTAATTGCCTAGGTCAAGCCCAATCTCTCTATGCTATCTCCTTTCAACTTGCAGATAAGATTTAAGCTCTCAGCTTCTTCCCTCCTTGGCAAGTCTGCCTGAGTGCTGCCATGCTCTCCTGCATGATGTTCATGGGTGAATTCACCCTGTGAAACTATAAGCAAGCCTCAGTCAAATACTTTTATAAGTTGCTTTGGAACAGTAATTAAGACAACTCATTTGACTGTAAGTAAAAAGGCACACATCTGTGAACACCTGATTTTTGACAAAGAGACCAAAAATATTCAATAGTAGAAGATAGTATCTTCAACAAATTGTGTCGGCATAACTGGATGTTAGTGTGTTGAAAAATGGAAAAAGACCCAAACCTATCAACTTGCACAAAACTTAAATCCAAGTGGACCAAAGATCTCGACATAAATCCCAGCTATACTGAACTTGATAGAAAAGAAAGTGAGAAATACCCTCCAACACATTGGCACAGGTGACCACTTCCTAAATATTACACCAGTAGCACAGACACTAAGAACACCAATCAATACAATAAGTGGGACCTCCTGAAACTGAGAAGCTTCTGTAAGGCCGAGGACACTGTCAATAAGACAAGAAAACAGTCTACAGAATGGGAAAAGTTTTTTTGTTTTTTTGGTTTTTTGTTTTTTGTTTTTTTTTTTTTACCAAACCTACAAGTGACAAAGGACTGATCTCTAAATTATATAGAGAACTCTAGAAACTAGATCCCACAACCCTAAATAACCAATTAAAAATGGGGTTCAGAAATAAAAAGGGAATTCTCAGCAGAAGAATTACAAGTGGCTGAAAGGCACATGAAAAAGTGCTTAAAATCTTTAGCCATCAAAAAAAAATGCAAATCAAAACACTTTGAGATATTATCTTACACCTGTTTGAATGGCTAAGATTAAAAACACAGATGACAGCCTATGCTGAAGAGGATGCAGAGCAAGGGGAACACTCCTCCATTGTTCATGGGAGTGTAAACTTGTTCAGCCATTCTGGAATGCAGTATGGCGGTTTCTCAGGAAAATAGGAATCAATCTCCCCAAGGATCTCGCAATACCACTCTTAGGCATATACGCTAAAAGAGCAAATTTGCACCCCAAAAACATTAGCTCAACTATGTTCATAGAAGCATTATTTGTAATAGCAAGAACCTGGAAACAACCTAGATGCTCTTCAACTGAGGAATAGATTAACAAGCTGTGGTACATCTACACAACTGAGTACTACTCAGCGTTAAAAAACAATGATATTATAAAATTTGCAGGCAAATGGACGGAAATGGAGAATATCTTCCTGAGCAAGGTATCAAAATCCAAGAAAGAGAAGCATAGTGTGTACTCACTCATTAGTGGACTTTAAAAAAAATAAAAAGAGAGAGATGTCATTGTACACGGTAACCTAAGGTTAGAACACAGTTAAATGTCACAATGTATCACTTCTACATCCATGGCCTTTGGCAGGGTTGTGGGTGAGAAAAGATTTGTTTTCTTTAAGGTTCTGGCCACAGGGAGTTTACTTATGTTCCTTTAAGCAAATGAGCACCATGAATGGGTGGTTTTTTAAATGGGGAGATCATAAGAGTGGGCATGAATCTGAGAAATCTGATAACTGAGTTTGATGGGGTGCATGATATAAAATCACCAAATTTTATATATACAGGGAATTGCAAAATCAAAACTATTTTGAGATTCCACTTTACATTGTTAGAATGGCTAAGATCCCTAACATCCATGATAGCTCATGCTGGAGAGGATGTGGGACAAGGGGACATACTCCTCCATTTCTGGTAGGAGTGCAAACTTGTACAACCTCTATGGAAATCAATATGCTGTTCTTAAGAAAACTGGTAGTTAACCAATCTCAAGACCCATCTATGTCACTCTTGGGCATATACCCAAAGGGCACTTCATTCTACCACAAAGACATTTGGTCAACTATGTTTATATTAGCTTTTTTCATAATAGCCAGAATCTGGAATCAACCTAGATGTTCCTCAACCTAAGAATGGATGGAGAAAATGTGGTCCACATACACAATAAAGTGTTACTCAGTTGTCTAAAAGAAAAAGAAAAAAAAGGAAAAAGGCATTTTCAACATTATTTTTCCTCCTCTTGATGTCTGAAACTGGATTGGTTATTGCTTGAGATTCTGGAGAGCACTTTCCTCTAATACGGTATGAGAAAGTTTGAGAGCATCCTGAATCAAAGGCAAATTTTCAGACTTGTTTCAAATGAATTAGAGTACCCTGATCCTTTTGCTATAACCCCATGAGCTTGGTGACAAGCACATGATATGAATGTCTTCAGGAGTTGAGACTAGATTTTCTTTTCTGCTCATTTTAATACAGGTATGCATTTCTACAGGTTTTGAAGTAAATCAGTGAGAGCTGCTAAGGCTGGTGCCTCATTTCATAAATTTAGGGTGAAAGCCTGTCTGAAAGCAGAACCAGGACAATATAATGGAGGGTCAAGGGCCCAGTGACATTGCACTCTGTTTCTGTGTTCTTTGAGAACAGAATCCTCTGCACTTTCATCTAGTAGGGTAGTAAGTCATCATTTTACTTGAGCAGGTTGGATCAAGTCTCTTTCAAGTATCCTGCTACCTGTAGCAGATTCCTAATTCCTACAAAGAGATAAAGCCTGTTAATTATTAAATATGTTCACATAAAAGTTAAAAACTAAGAATCATAACATTGCTAATCACTAGAACAAATTATATGGCAACATTAGACAAAATCAGTAAAAATGTTCTGAGTGTCAAAATGGCAATTGCTATTGCTGATACCTAGAGATATAGGCAGTGGGAAGTTAAAAGGTGATTGTAGGTAGCTGTCTGTCAAAAGGAAAGACATTTTAAGGAGTTGTGTTTTGGCCTGGGGCCATTTGTCTGACTCAGTTATTGCTAAGAGGTTGTTGTAAATAATATATGCTTAAGGAAAGCTTGCCAGGCTGTGCAGCCACTAAGTGATTGGAATTGAGTGATCTTTTCTGAGTCAATGTAAGTGCAAATCCAAGTGGCTCACTGCCAAAATAACTCTCTACTTGCCCAACAGGTTGTAATATTTCACATAGACAATGCTGGGTCAGCAGAAATCACTAATGACTTTGGCAGCCAACTAGCTCCGTGAGGTAATAAGGAAAGCTATGTCTTTAAATAGCACAGTGGGAAATGCAATGGGGCAAAAGGGAACTGTAGTGAGATCCCTGAACTGTTCTGTTGATGTTACTGAGCAAATATAGCTCCTTGAATTGTTTTCATTTCATCAAAACCATAATACTCTTGAGTGTTGGCAAGGGAATATCCGGTAATGAGAGTGCAGTGAACATACTTTCCATCAGCTGAAATCCTTAATTGTAATTGCAGCATGTAATGGTGTAATTAGTCGTCTAAGTGACAGGATAGGCTCAAATCTTTGCTAGCATTTTGCAAAAAGACCATTATGTTTTCATACCTCTCCCTTTTCCTTTTAATCAAATGGCACACAGATAAAGAGAGGAAAGGGTTTCATTTTTAGGACTATGTATACTACACACTCAATACTTGGAATTGTAAGATGTTATATGGAAGTAGAAATCACTGCTCAGACAAGTGGATAAATAATAAATATCATATCCTGAATGATTCAAGATTCCTCAGGTACATTTTCATAGCTACAAACTTACAAACACAATTATCAACATTCCAGAGCAAGGCAATGGGAGCATTGCTATATGACATTTTATTTGTGTTTCTGACAAATAAAGTTTGCCTGAAGAACAGAGAGTAGAGTTGCCCACTATTTAATCATAGAGGCTAGGCAAGAGGTGATGCACAACTTTAATCCCAGAATTTGGAAGGCTCATGCCTTTAATCCCAGTACCCAGGAGGTGAAGACAGGAACATAAGGTAGGTGGAGACAGGATCTCAGGCCCTTTGAGTAACAGGGGAGGATCTGGGTAGGTTAAAAAGGGCCTGGTGTTCAGATCTGTACTCCATTTTAAAAATAGGTTTGTTTGGTGTTTTGATGTCAAGTTTATTGAATTGTTTATATGTTTTAGAGATTAGACCTCCATCAAGACTGGTAAAGAACTTTTCCCATTCTATAGGCTGCCATTTTGTCTTATTGACACTGTACTTTTCCTTACAAAAACTGTATGGGGCCAAGTAGGCCCTCTGAAGGTGAATAACAATTGGATTGCTTGGACAGTATTGAGGGCTTCTGGCAATGAAACAAGGATTTATGCCCAGTGCAAGAATTGGCTTTTTGGAGCCCCATTCCCTATAGAGGGATGTGGTAATGTACTGTGTATTTAATAAAAATAGCCTGAAATATCAGAAGATAGAGCCAAGATGTGACATATGTCTTTAATCTTAGTTCTAAAAATGTTTAAAGAGGAAGTAAAATAGCTGGGTAGAGAGAGAAAATGGCAGTTTTCCCTGGCTCTTCCCTGGAGGACTGAAGAGAAAGAGGTTAGAATCAGAAGATTTGTGAAGACAGGCTGAGGAGTTAGGTAGGTGAGAAGTAGGCCCTGGTTTGTTTTTGTTTTGCTCTGATATTTCAGTTTTTCCCCAATATCTGGCTCCAGGTTTATATTATAATACCAAACAGAATTTATGTAATATCTGTCACCCAAGGTGTGACACAAGCCCAAGACTCTGAGTTTAGGAATCTCATGCTCTACAGACTGAGTTAGCTGGGTAGTGACTCCAGCTCGCTGTAGCTCTGGCTTACAAGTAGCATTTTAGTAAATTCATGTCCCCAAAATTTGCTGTCTATGACAATTCAGATTAGGGTAAAGTTAAGCAGCTACCTACTGTGGCTCAGCCTTGATAGAGTTGAAAGGAGCTTGATCTTGCCTAAACTTGATTTGGCAGACTTTATTGACTCCCTGTGGGAGGCCTTACTCTCTCTGAAGAGTAGATTATGGGGTGGGACTGAGAGGTGAGTGGAAGGGAAAGAGGGAGACCTGTAAATTTGAAAAAATAATAATAAAAATAAAAACTTAAAAACAAAGCCACAGGTGGTTGCCTCTCTGCCTTTCTGATCCTTCAGGTTATTACCCCAAGATCTGACTCCTGAGTTTTATGAGGAGACTATGTTCACATTCAAAGCACAAAGTGGTTAAATAGCATATTAGGGCCAAATAAGTAGTCCATTGAAACACAGAGCTAGAATTTGAAGCAAAGATCAAATCCGAGTGTATCAGATAATCATGTTCATTATCTTATTTTTAGAAGAACCTACTTAGAACTACTTTTAAAATGCTGGCTCTTAGAATTTCTGTTGGTAGACATATAGATAAGTTTTGTAAAATACAGATTCTTGAGAAAGAAAAGGTTGATGAGGATTTGGGTTGATAGGTGATACAAGGCAGAATCCATCATTTTAATCTCCCTTAAGGGTCAGGTGCTCCATAGAGCATATAATCTAGAATTACCATTGTGGTCCTGCTAATAGATTTGCCATTAGCAGGACCACAATGACAGGGCTCCAAACATTTTTATAAAGGCAAAACCACAGAGATATTTCCAATGGAATCTTTATAACAAGGAGAAGCATGTAAGACTGACTCATGATTAATTGGAACCAATCTTAAAACCATTATCTAAACTCTGGGTTTAGAAGGGGGTCAAAAAACAAACAGTAAAAATCACCACCAGCAAAACATGTGCCTTCTCAATCATAAATCTCAAATTGAACTGTTAGCACATAAGCTTTCTAATTTGTGACCTTTTACAGTGCAAATGATTCTACAATAAACATGTTGAACCCAAGAAAGTCTTTTTCTTCACAAAGGAAGCAATAGTATACAAAACAGCTGTGTTTGATGGATTTAACAGCTGATATCCCTGTTGTGTCCTCACTTGATAAGTATAATCCATTGTCTTTTAAGCACATTATAAGAAATGAAAAAGAGAGCAAACAAAACCTAATTTTCATTTTTAAATATTTTCCCTTTTTTTATTTTTCTAATATTCTCTTCTTTTTATTCCTCCCAGATCCTACCTCATCAAATAGACTCTAGATCTATTATTCTCAAATTACAAAACATTCAGGCTTCTAAAGGATAACAGTTAAATATAATATAATGAAAAATAATATAAAAACCAAAGACTGGAATTGAACTAAAACAAACAGAAGAAAAAGAACCCAGAATAAGGCACAAGAAACAGAGACCCAAATAATTCAAACATTTATTATTTCCATAAAAAATAAATAAGAAACTATAATATATGCAAAGGACCTGGTGCAAACTTGTACATGTTTCCTCTGTCTCTCTGTGTTCATATGTGCTTTGATCATGTTGATTTATAAGGACTTGTACCTCCATATCTTCTGGCTCAGAGACTATTTTTTGTTTTGTGCGTTTTCCCACAGAGTTACCTGCACCCTGAGGGAGGGTTTTGATGGAGATCTTCCCCCCCCTCTCTACATGATGTCTGAATTGAGGTCTCTGTATTTCCTCTGGTCTGCTGTAGAAGAAAGCATTTATGATGGTAGCGCAAGGTACTTCCATATTTTTTTTATGTTTTCTTTTTCTTTTTCTTTGGACTTTGTTTTATTCTGGGTCCCTGGGCTATCTAGTTATCCACACTTGAGGTTCTTATCACCCAAGCAGCATCAACTAGTTATGGGTCCCCTTAGTGTTGGACACAGGTCCCATCAGATACTGTTTGGTTATTTCTACAAGATTTGTGCCAACCTAACTTATTGGCAGAGCACAATTCTTGATCAAAGGGTCTGTGTCTAGGTTAATGTTTAATTTCTGTTTTGGTAATTTACAGATTACCTTCTAGTACCATAGACATTATTAGCACATAAGAATGAAAGATCTATGTAGGAACCATGTCATCTTCTCCATGTTCATTGAATTGTATAGGTGTTTTATTTATAGCAATTGACACTGTCATCAGTTTGTAAAGATGAACCTATAGTCTTGGCAACAGTCTGACTTGTTTAAGGGAACACCATTGGCCAAAAACTCATTAAATGTAACCTAATCCTGAAGTGGTAGCAGCATTTGGTGACCATAGATGGCCAGTTGGGTCTCTCTATGCCTTCCCCATTATTTGGCAATTTGAGTGAGATTGTCTTATAGGTATATATTTTAGGAAACTTTTTCTGTATTAGGTTCCCATACTACTCCCTGAATGGCCCTTAATTTTAGCTATCTGTCCCTGTATTCCCTCCCCTATGCTCCACCTTTCAGCCCCTTCTCACTTTATGCGTCCCTTCCCAGTCGTCCACATCTATTCTTAACTATCAGATTTCCTTTTGTAACTAGATCTATCACCCATAATCCCTTATTATATGCTTAATCTCTGTGATTATAAGACCTGTAGTTTGGCTATCATTGATCTAATAAAATACACATGTCAATAGATAGAAGTAGGAAAAAAATCATCCTGAATGAGGTATACCAGACACAGAAAGAGAAATATGGTTTGAATTCACTTATATTAACTTTTTTTAAAATGAAAAAAATTGCAAAATTTAAAACGTTTGTAAAATCAAAAAGCTCCAGAAAGCATGTCTTCCATTGTGTATGCTAATATCATCACTGGATCAGTGCCAAATCAGACATTAGACAAATATTATGGGAATCACAGTTTTTTTTTTATCAAAGATAAGGCCATTTTGCCCAAAACTCCTCTCACGAGTTTGCAAACACAACAAATTCTACTTTTGTAAAATAAATGTCTTAGTTTAGAAGTAATTTTGCCTTTATCTTAACCATTATCTGGTTAAGAATTCTGTCCACAAAAGGCTAACTTGACTCTAATATTGAAAACTATTAATACATCATGAAATTTACTGCTTACTTGGCAATCACATCAAGGTCATTAATTTTAACAGCAAAATTCATGTATTGAGAGAATATATTTTTTAAAATACTCATCCTCATGTAATTTTTCCTGAATGGATGTATTTTACTGTACTTCTGATTATGATAATCATGATGATCATATTTATTCACGAAAATAGTCATGTGGCTCTTATGCATCCCCCCTGGAATTTTATACTGTATGTTTTGGCATCTCTCCAAACTTCTTTATATTTAAGAATCTCTTCCTTCAGTAAATAGGAAGGTTATCAGCTGTGATAGCAGCTTGGGTGGGGGCAGAAGGGGCCAGCAAATTCTTCTATTGTCTGGGTTGATTTAAAGCTGCAGAGAACAGCATTTCAGTGTGCTCACTGAAGGTGTTCGCAGAGCACCTGCCATGCTCAGATTCTTTTTCTCAAAATAGTCATTTCCAGTTAATCGGTTTATATAAACACTTAGGTTCTGTTTAGGCTTTTCCCAATTTCTACATCTCTGCTGGGAGCAGAGGGAAATCAAATAAGGTTTTATTCTTTGTTATTTATTTTATTTCTATTTATTCAAGGTGATGTCTTTTGAAGGGCCATGATGTGATGCTCTGTCACAGGCAGGATTGGATCCAAGTGAGTTTCCAGTTTACCGTACAGTGGGGAGTTGAGTTCCTATTTCTAACACTTCTAGACATATGTTATAGACTTCTGAGAACAGTTTGTTCATATTTAATCTTTAGTACTAACAAGTATTTAATATTTATTTTTTATGGAAATCACAAAATGTATATTTTCTTTCCTCTTTTCTTTACCAAATTTTCAAGTAATCAAAACGTCTCTTATAAACTTTTGAGAATTCTACCACCAAATCCTGCAGCAGCAGTCAGGTTGAACTGGTATGCTTTTGAACAGTCTTCAGAGCATGAACTTGAGAAGGAACCAAGTCCCCTCCTGACCTGGACTGCGGTTTTCTGTCTTAGGTTCCACTTCTCCTAATTCATTGAAAATCAACATCTGTCCTTTTAACATCTTAGAGGTAAGACTCACTTTATTATTATTATTATTATTATTAACAAAGAAGTCACACTTTCTATCCTTGTATATCCTTATTCAAGGTCCCGTCCCCCTCCCAACACATTGGTTCATTCTCTCTTCTCTACAACTCCCATCCTCTCCCTGAGCAGGTGGCAGGCAGTCCCGTGGTCCCACTGTTATAAAAATTAATAATTTTATTTTGTTTAGATGAAATATTATTAATTATAATGTATTTTCATACTATCACATTAGGTGTGTTATATTTAAAACAGAGAAATTAAATATTTTTAAAATTACATTTGTATATTTTGTGTACATGTGTGGATGTGCATGCCATAGTATGTGTGGAGCTCAGAGAAAAATTTACAGAAATTATTTCACTCCTTCCTCCACGCAGGTCTCAAGGATCAAACTCAGGATCATCAGTCATGAAGGCCAGCATCTTTACCTGTTCAGTTAAAGGGTTTAACTAGATTTCCTTGTTGTGAGATATTTTAAAACTAAAGAAAGTCAGTCTTCTAAACCTTAGTGTTGTCAGAGAGACTAAAGTAAATGCCAATTTACCGTAAGAGGAAAAACCCCACTAAAGATCATCAAGAAGTCCCACCACACAAGCTCTGATGCTGACTTATCATTTCCCCCAGATTTTACTCATGAGACGTATTGTCTGGTGTTCTGACTTGGTAGATTGTGTTTTGAGTTGTTATCTCTTTATGCAAGTTGGCCTGGAAATGGAGATCCTCCTGCTTCCACCTTCCAAATGTTGGAATTGTAGACCCATGCCCCCACAACTACTAAAGGTTGAATTTTGTCCTGTGCAGTTCTTCACTATTATGCTGAGGCTTTAGGCTCTCTACTGCAGGGCCCTGAAGTTGGCTCACATTCTTCTGTGTCCTTAGCTACTGAAGCAAACTGAGCAACAAACATTTTGTTTACATTTTTGACTTACTCTTGTGGTACTGAAGGATCAAACTCAGAGTCTTGGGCATACTGAATGCATGTTCAGCCATTGACTTATGTTCCCAGATGGGATCTATTCACCTTGTCCAGGGTGCACTCAAATTCCCAGCCTCAAGCAATTTTTCTGTCTCAGATTCCCAAGTAAATGGGAAAGTTTGAATACGTCACTGTGCATAGCTGTGCAAGCCTGCAATCTTCACATTTGGATGCTGAAGCGTAGATTCACAAATCTCAGGATAGCCAGGTCCAGAGAAGGCCATCCCTTTTAAATACTGACTTTTATCCTGAATGAGTACTGATTCTTCTCAATATTTTTGCAAGCCTCTGACCACATTCTCATCTATCCTATCCTCTGTCCCCTACCTCACAAATGAGAAGTCAGTTCATGTCCCCTTGTATCTAGAAACATATTCACACTTGTATTTACTTACTCTGCTGCTCCCCACTTCCCACCCAAAGTCTGGAGTTACACTTATTTACCGAAGTCTCACCTTTCCACATTTAGAATTTCACATAATGTCTCCTTGTCTGTTTTGCTTGCTTCCAGTCTTCTGTATTCAGCCCCTGATAAAAGAGGCCTCTCAGCTGCTCCCTCTCCCTCTCTCCCTCTTCCCTCCTCTCTCTCTCTCTCTCTCTCTCTCTCTCTCTCTCTCTCTCTCTCTCTCTCTCTCTCTCATTATGGTTAAGAATTAAGACTCAAGAGAAAAAGTAGGCAGTGTGTACTTTGGGGTAAGATACTTTGCAATTCCTGCATGCTATGGCAAGGCAGCCTGGTAAGGGCTCTGAGGAGAGTTCATTTCTACAGGTCAAGAAGGAAGACTCTCTCACAGGTTCATAGAGAGTGGAGAGCCTCATGCCATGTGGCAAAAGAGTAACCCATTGTACATGCTTGTGATCAGGTTGCCATTTAATCTTAGGTAGCTTTGGGTTGATAAGCGTCCTATTGGAAAAAAGGGATTACAGAATCACATCAGAGTAATTGCCAGTTTTCTGTAGTCACAGGTAGAATGCCTTCCTTTTTTTTTTTCTACAGCAGCTTTGTCTATAAATGTAGGCTGCTGAAGATGTGTGTTAACTGTGTTGCTCTAAGCTCAAAGCTAATATGTCTGTGTATGTTGTTGCTCAGCACAACTAACATTTTTTCTGCACAATCTCTACATTCCCATTGTTGAAAAACACCCCTAAGAGTGTACCTCATGATAGGTTGACCAAACAGCAGTGCAGGGCACACATTCAAGAATAGTTTGACAAGGCAGATTTGTCTTAAAGGGGCAGGGGCACAAAGTTAAGTAAAAAGGGAAAAAAATAAATCTGAGTAAAGTTAAAGTAGTGGCATGAATATTATTATCATCCAGACCCACTTCTTGCAGTCCTGGTCAATGAGCAGGTTCCAGGCCTGCTCAGTGTTTCGTAGAAGAAATAACCCCTTACTTCCTATCCCTTCACATGGTAGTATGTACCTCTATGATTTCCCACCTCTCTCTCTCTCTCTCTCTCTCTCTCTCTGTCTCTCTCTCTCTCTCAATACTTCATAAAATGAAAATGAGGAAAAGTTTAGAATAAAACATGCCAAAATAAATTTTCTTTTCAGAGTGGTCACAGTTCATTTTTCTCATTTTTTTCCTCATGAACATTTTAATAATAGGAAATGTACTTTAGCGAGATATCAAACATAGCAATCAATAAAATGTCAAATGAAAAGAATGGTGCATTGAGATTCTATCTTACTCCACAGAATGACAGTTATCAAGAAAAGAAATTACAAAATGCTGAAGAATATACAGACAGTGGGAGCACTTATACACTGCTAGTAGGAATATAAATTAGTGAAACTTCTGTGGAAAATAATATGAAGGATCTTCAGAAAACTAATCATTAATTTATATATACAGTTTTATATATATATATATATATATATATATCAAACAGTTTATATCTCTTCTGGGTATGTACCCAAAGGTGTTCAGTATATCACAGAGATATATTGCAATATTTAGCATTTAAACAGGATTTATAGCAATAAACACAAAATTATGTGATATGAACTGAAAATAATCATATTAAACAAATTAATTCAGTCTCAGAGACAATGCTAGGCTTTCTCGCAGTTGTGGGTCCAAATTTTATACACATGCACAAAATAATGTATGTATGATAGAATATTAGAATCAGAATTGTAGACTAGTCACTGGTTGACTGTTCCTACCAACTCTGAGCAACAATAGCACCAGTATGTCTTGTAGGCAGGACAGCTTTCAGACTGAAGGTTTGGGGACTGGGTTGGTATATCAGTCATACCACTGGAAGCCTTCTTGGCTGGGTACAGAAGAAGGCAGTTTCAGTCTCTGCATCCCCCATATTGGGAGTAATTGCTAGGTTTACCCTCATAATATTTCTTTTAACTAAATGAGCTATATTTGGCAAATATAGGTGAAATATGCAACTTTCCAGCTTAAGAAGATAAAAAATATGATTTAACAGATTTCTAATATTGGATGTAATGAATATTAAGTATTGTATTAATTATAAATATTGCTATTTCCACAAAGTTTTGGCTAATGCAAAGTACATCAAAACATTGAGAAAGGTTCCTAAATTGTCAGGAAGGAATTTTTAATCTTCTTTGCTAGAAATGGAAGCATAAAAGTTAAAGCCATGTTCCTAGCTCTGCTTTGTGTCACTTGGTACTTCAATATGAAAGATTTTAATCCTTATTTGAAGGTATACATATTAATGAGTATCTACGGTACAAAAAGCCAAGAAATATACATTTCTTTAGTGTGCTTTTCAAAACACAGTAATATTAATATTTATTTTTCATACTGATTTATTAGAATGAATTAATAAATCTTACATATTAAGTTAAACAAAATGATTGTCATTAATTAAAAATCATAAGACATCATATTATTTATAAAAGCCATAAATTTTGAATGCAAAATTAAGTATTAATAAGAATATAGTTTAATATATCTATCTCCTCATACTCTCTGTTATAAACTGTTATCCAATAAATTAGTTTTAAATGTAAATAATTAAAAACAGTAAGCTAAATACTATTTTGACAACCTTATAGTCTTTGAATATTTAAAAAAATATTTGCATTCTTTTCTCTCTCTGTCTCTATCTCTGTGTGTGTGTGTGTGTGTGTGTGTGTGTGTGTGTGTGTGTGCACCAAATGCGTGCTTTGTACCCAAGTAGGCTACATGATGTCAAATTTCCTGGAACTGGAGTTAGCGTTGGCTGTAAGGTGTCTGATAGGTTTGATTAAAACCAAATTTGTGTCTATAAAAGAGGAACACATGGTATAAACTGTTGAGCTCTCTTTCTGCCCTTGAACTTTAAAAAGAACACTAACACATTAGCATATAACTAAAATACACAAAAGTACTATATGCAAACAATTTTCAAAATTACTATGGGTATGATAACTTAATATTATGTTTATTAAAAATTAAAAATGTGAAACTTTTAAAATTACATACTAATTGTAAATCTTCCTGATCAACATGACTAAATTTGGAATCATTCAGGAGGTATATCCCTGAGTGTATCTTTGCAAACTTTTTATTGAGAGATTTAAGAAAGAACAGGAGATTCATATTAAAGATGGATGATAGCACAATCCTATGGGTAGAGGATCCAGACTGAATGACTTGAGAAAAAGAAAACCCCTATTGGACACCAGTGTTCAAAGCTCTTTCTGCTGTGTAATATACAGAGATGTGAGCCAATAACCTCAGAGTCTTATTGTCATATATTACTTTGAACAGACGTAACAGTGTGTGAATGTTGAAATGCCTTCCATGTTGTGATCAATTATATGCTAAAACCATGAACGAAATAAAACTATCCCCTTTGGAGTTGTCTCCTGTCAGTTATGTGGTCTGTGAATGAAAAAGCAAGCAAACAAATAAACAAAAACCACAAACAAAAGAAAAAAACTACTCTTACAGCTTCTCTATATTGCTACCCATGTTTCTTTGCCCTGCTCGCTACTAGGTCTACTGGTACCATGATTTCTATTCCATCATTCAGATACCTGATATTATTTTATACATGCCAAAGAATAAGCAAAAAATCTAAAACTTGCCATTTGTATGGACTTTCAAATTTATGTATTACTCATTGTGAAGTAAAGCCCTGTGTGTCCTATATTGTGATGTGGGAAAAATGTTTTTATTTTATTAGACCATAGTTCTATAATTTCAAAAGTTCTAATAATAACTTCATTACCTACGTAGAAAAAGAATGTATTCCGAATCCCTGGAAAGCAATTCAAGGTCTCTTAGATGAACTTTTGTATCCTAATTACTAAAGAATCATTTTACTCATAAAGTATTCACTGTTTATTGCTTCAGTATGATCCTCCTCACACTGCTGTCTTCATCAGATATATTTTGTGTGGGCTTGACAGAAGCTCAGGTTCATCATTCAGATTTCCTCCTCCTGGGACAGTGATGGTTTCTTGATTAAGAGTAGTTGCTACTCTTGCAGATGAACAACATAGCAGCTCACAACTATTTTCAATTTCAATTCTAGGATATCCAAGGTTTATTCTTGTTCAGGAAGAAACTGCATGCTTGTGATGCACTTAAATGCAGGCAGAAAAAAATACATATTAAATAAAAATAAATATATTTTAAAAGTTTACCTTTTGTCCTATACTTTAAGACAAATTAATCTAGTTCCATGAGTAAGTTAATCAATACAAAGCAAGGAGTAAACATTGCCTCTTTATTTATTTAGAAACATAAATTAAGAAGAACAGTCAACTATCCCAACCTTCCATTATGAATAGATTTCAAATAACATGCTCAAATATTTTTTAATTTTGCGACAAATAGCAAGGTAGTTGTAATTAAAACCTATGATATATCTTAGTGGTGGGACAGAGTTTCCAAAGGAAAACTTTGAAATAGCAAAGCAGAGAAATGAAAGTGTCAACATGAAGTGCTTGGGATGTTATTAGCATTTTACTCTTTAATATATTTACTGAATCATTTTCCCAAAGGGACATGGTTCTGATGAACTACTAACTAAAGATAAAACTATTAAACAGTAGCTGAAGTGACAAAGAGAAATTATCTTTTTGTTCTTTTATTCAATCTTGAAATACACTTTTTTTCAATGGGAGGCTGATTTAAATTGTGGTTTTGGTAATTCTATTATACAGTATGAACTTTTTATTTTTGCTTTGATGTAGTTTAGACATAACAAATCTCACTTACAAAATGATGAAAGGAAGGCTGGGGTTACAGAATTGAAATCTCAAAAAGCTGGTGTCTCAGATCAAAGACTTCAGATGAAAATAATGGACTGAATACTGATAATTCATTCTTACAAAGAGATACACCATTATCCAACCTCAGGCTGTATTATGAAACTTCATTGCAATATCATGTAACCAGGCAGTTAATAACACTGAAATATTACAATAGTCTTATTATTACCTGGTTTTAATATCTGAACATCAAGAATTTGTAGAAATGCTAAAATGAAATATGGACAAATTTATGAGAAATAGTGACTAATACTTAATTTTCAAAAATATAGGTATTCAAAAGTGATTTGTATGGGTAATAATATTTATATGTTTATTCCTATATTTGAAAGTATTATCACTAAACAAATCACTCACAATCATAAAAAATTCTCATTATTAACATCATCTTTATGACTATAAACACAATTAAGAATACAAGTTGGCAGTTAGGAGCCTTTGCTTCTCTCTCAGCAGATCATGTTACCTAGTCCCCACAAAGTGGCTCAAAACTATCTATAACTACTATTCCAGGATATTCATGGCCTTCTTCTGGCCTCCAGAACACTAGGTACTCAGATTGTACACAGACATTCATGCTTCTACTCATCCACATAAAAAAAACTAAATGTACTAAAATTTTAAAATTGCATTTCACATCATGGATAAAATTATTGTCCCCTTTAAAGAATAGTACTTTTAAAAAAGTTATGTATTTGAAAGTCTGGTTGACTAACATTTGGGTTCCTGGAAGGTTAAAATAATATGACTCTGAAGCTTACTAGAAACTGGGGCATATTTAGACAACAGAAGAACTTGTTGAGCCAGCACTGAGACTAACAAGGCATCTACAAAGACATAGTAGGACTTGTTAAGAAGTGACTTACAATTGAAATGAGCCACCTGAAGAATAAATATCAAATCTTGATCATAGCAATGACAATAAAATATTATTTAATTATACTTTATTTCTCCATTTTAGCTGAGACTTTCCTATGCAGAGCTATATAAGGTTATCACTTTTTAGAGTATTTTATCTAAACTTACTCTGTGTGTAGATGCTGGTGTGTACAGCACATGTGTGAAGATTAAAGAAAAATTTTTGCTATGGTTTCTCTTACCACAGTGGATTATAAAGATAAGATTTAGACCAAAACTATGTGCTTTATCCCTGTTAAGCCATCTTACCAGCCCTGAAGCTAACATTTTAAACCAAAGCTTCACATATGCTGCCGTTATTCAAAAATTTTGCTTATGTTTCTCTTGATTTAGAAAATATTTATACTAAAGCTGTCTAATTTTTTTTAATTTAATACATAGAATTATGCCTATTTTATAACATTGTGTGAAAATTAAGTGATCAGAAGACAACATGCCACAGACTGTGGAAAATATTTGCAAAAGATAACTGTTTAAAGATTATTATGTGAAATATACAAAAAAGCCTTAGAGTCAAAGTTAAATAATTATCAATTACAAAATTGGTCAGTAGGCTTTACCATACATCTCACATTTAGAAGGTAAACAAGTACATGAAAATATGCCCAACATAACATATGGTTAGGTAACTGAAAATTAAAAGAATAATGAGGCACAACTAAGTTCCTGCTAGAACAATAATAATCCATAAGTTCAGAAGTACCAGTGGTAGGGTAAGATAAAAACACAAAAGGGTGTGAACTCACTGGTAGAGAGTTCCTTCTAATTCAATACACCATAGGGAACATACAATTGAACACTGTACTAATTTATTTTTTAATAGAATATACAAGAATTAATCCAAGAATGGATTAACAAACTGTGGTACATCTACACAATGGAATACTACTCAGCAGTAAGAAAAAATGATATCCTAAAATTAGCAGGCAAATGGATGGATTTGGAGAATATCCTCCTGAGCGAGGTATCACAAACTCAGAGAGATAAGCAGGGGATGTACTCACTCACTAGTGGTCTCTAAACAAACAAACAAGAAAAAAAGCCAAACATACCCAAGCGGCAAACCACAACCACTGAACAGCTTGGGATCAGAAACACCCTGGACTGACCCTTCGAACCCCACTCCAACTATAGGAACACCAGACTCACTCTTGAGGGAGGGGGGACAAAACTGGATTTGGCCAGGAGTGGAGACTGATCCAAGCGTTATTGGGTCAGTGGGACCATAGGTCTGTCTGCTCTCTGCCCAGGGAGGGGATGGGGAGTTGCAGAGAAGAAAAATGACCAGATGTGGTGGGAGGGGGAAGGGATCTTGAATAAGGATATACAGGGATGGAAAAAAAAATTCAGAGGGAAAGCTGAACACAAAGTAAATATATGTGTAGCAATCTTATTTGCATTACCACCCTTGATAAGCCATGCTTATGATTCTTATCCTCTTTATAGTTATTGTTAACTTTTCCGCATTTTAAATTCATTTTACTGTTTTTTTGATAATACAAAATAAAGAAGGAAAAAAAGAATATACAAGAATTAAGCATGTAAAGAAAATAAATCAATGAGGATTGTACTAGGAACAAAGGAATCAAACTGAGTATATAATTTCATTCTACATCCTCTTTTTAGAAAATAATATTGTCTTGTATGATAAAATGTAATTCTGGTTTGAAAAATCTGTGAGCTAATCATAGCAGGGAAATCTTAAGGAAGTTCTTTTTTTTTTTTTTTAATCTTTTTCTTACATATCCTCCTGCTCACCCACCCTTTCCTGTTTCTGGTCCCTCTCAATCTGTCTTCAGCCTTCCCCCACTGCTTCCCCCATTCCCTCCCCGCAAAAGGCCAGAAATCCCAAGGTGGGTCAGCTCAGCATGGAGCATCTAATCCAGGCAGGTCCAGTTTTCTCATCCCAGTATCAAGGCTGTGTGAGGCACTCCTCTGAGGAAATTGGCCCCAAGGAGCCAGCCCGTTTATAGGAACACAGTCGGATCCCACCCCTCCAGTTTCTATATACTGCCCATGCTAATCGACAGATGCTTGCCTTGGATGGCCTAGCTCTTTGTCTCCAGAGACAATTATTGATTCTGTATGCTCTCCAGAGTTTCAGGCTCACATCTCTGTGGGACTCCTCCTCATACTACCTATCTCCTTGTTCATACAGACCATTCTTCCCCCCACCTCCAGCTGTTAGGGGAGCTCAGCCCAGTGCTTTGCCTCCACCTCCATTCATTGCTGGGTATAGGTTCTGTGATGACACTTAAGGGGATTGTCCATTTGATTATAGAGAATTCTTAAGACTGAGGACTATCTCTGGTTACCCTACAGGAAGTGATGTGTAATGCTTCCATCACTTTGGTTATGAGGAACACAGAAAACAGGAGATTCCATATTCATGTGTAAATAGTAACTTTAAGTAGTTTAGGGATTTAAAGATTGCTGAGCAACATTAAGGGGAAATAACATTTCATTCAGATAATTATCTAATTGTCTACTTTTGTTATTAATGAATCACCATTTAGGCTTTACAAAAAAAGGATGATAACTTCAGAGAGGAAAAACCAAGCACTAATACTTTAAGCATTTTGCATGAATATGGGAGAATAATTCAAATGAAAAGTATGTACTACATAGTTTCTATGAAAGGTCATTCAGTTACTTGAGAAAGCATCATGGGCATCAGGTTGTCACTTTCTCATTCTCTTACACAACATTTTCTAAGTAAGAATCTTATTTTATATAAGAGATAGTTATAAAAAGAGAGTACTAGATAAAAATGTCATCTTAAAAACAACTTCTTTGACTGAAATAAATAAGCTTTCTATTCCCAATAGTAGTATAATTTTATTTGGGCTTATCTCCCACTTTTTCAGTATTAGTATATTTTTATTTTCTGTGAACAAATAGTGTCTACTATTTAAAACTTATGCAAACTCTGGAATCTCTCCTAGACAGTAGAGAGTACTACTATATAATTCTAACTTCTACATAATTATTAGTGCATGGTGTAGCTGTCAATATTTGCATAGTCCCAGAAACTCCATATAGACTAGTTTAAATTTTTGTTTATTCTTTGCTGTGGAAATTTGCTCTTGTACACTATAAATATACGTCAGTGCAAATATTGGTTTAGTAAAATACTGATTGGCCAGAAGCTATAAAGGAAATAGAGGCAGGACTACCAGACTAAAAGAATTCTGGGAAGCCAAAGAGCAGAGAAGCAGATGCTAGCCTGACAGAGAGGAAGCAAGGGGACAATGCTGCAATGAGAAAAGATATAAAGCCACATGGCTAAACATGAATAAGAATTATGAGTTAACTTAAGCAAAAGAGCTACTTAGTAATAAGTCTGAACTAATGGCCAGCACTTGCTATATTATTAATCCTATGAATCAATTATTTTATAAGTGTCTGTGTTACTACAGATGGAGACCTTGAGGCTAGGTGGGAATAAGAATCTTATGATTACAGTTCTTCCATTGGTGCTTGATGTTTTAGTGGTTGGTGGAATTAGGGATAATAGGGAACTCAGAGAAGAGGTGAGGATGAAGTGATTTCTGTTTGAGTCATCTATATATCAATGAAGATAAAAGGAAGATGAGAAAAAAACTAAAGGAAGAAGTAGAAAAGGGCAGTGGAGAAGGAAAGACTCACAGTAAGAAGAAAGGAGATAACAACTCTGGAAACCAGGGAACTGTGTGTCTATTGTTCACAGTAGTTTAGAATTACCTCGAGTTCTTTGAAGAAAGCACACTCTGGTGAAATGTTGACTTTGCCTATCTAAACTCTCACATTTTACATAATAATATTTGCATGTCTTCATAGAAAATTAAATTTTCTCTAGAGTCTTTAGAGTACATAATATCATTTCAAGGTTACATCAATAATTCTCATCAGGTTTTTTTAAAGAATCATGACAAAAACCATAGTCAAAACACAGAAAATTTAGTTTGCAAATGTATTTTGATGTTATAACTGATTAATCCCATATACACAGAACTTAAAAATATAGAGTCTTCATGATAATTTCTCAATACAGTCAAAATAATATAGAGGCATATTTACCACAAAATGTAAAATGTAGCTATTTTTGTTTGAAATTAAAGAACTAGAGCGTTCTTGATAGTTCATATGATTATAAACATATTACTTGAGATGCTGGCCAGAGAAGAACTTAGTTATAGAATTTACAAATATATTTACTGAACCTCCTACTACTGAGGGTCATATCACACCTGTTATCTAATTATTATGAGTGTGTCATTCAACTCCATGTGCAGTAGGAACAAAAAATTGTTGAAATATATGCCTTAGGTGACTAAATTGGGAAACTGCAGCCACATTTCCTAAAAGAGTGTAATCATGACCATTTTATTTGCACCATGTAACCACCACAACAGCAATAGGTTTCTTCTCAAGAGAAAACATTTGGTGTCATAAATAAGCAATAACATATGTAGAAAACCATCAGCAAGATGAGAACTGAGTTCTGCTATAATATCCCTTATTATTTTACGCCATATGAAACAATAATGTTTTCTTCCTCTGTTAGGATAGCTGAATAATTTCAGCAGGAAATGCTAGAAAAACATTTTCAATCATCACTTCAGCAGCTTCTCTATGAAAGAACATACCCAGTTTGAAAGAAGATTTTTTTTAAATTTTGTCTAGTTTTATTATTATTATTATTATGAACAAAGAAGTCACACTTTCTATCCTTGCATATTCTTATTCAAGGTCCCTTCCCCCTCCCAACACATCAGTTCATTCTCTCTTTTATAAACTCTGCAAAAATTGCCAAAATGTCAAGGGTAGGTATCACATGTATCTACTGTAAGGCAGACACATTCAGGAGAAGGACAAATTCAACCAGCAGTGGGGTTTGTCCAAATCATGAGAAACACTTTGATCCTGATGCCATTTGATTGATGTTTCTACTGCTATCTTGTCAGTTTGTTGTATTCTTTTTAATCCCTTAATTTTTATTAAAATATATTACTTAACTGTTTATGTGTTTAAGTATTTTGTACGTAAAAAACATATATTATGTTTCTTATCAAATTTCGTTGCATATAAATAGAAACTTTTATTTGATAGTACAAAACTTCAAGTTGGCATGTGTGTTTCTATGTATATAGATACTTATTTTAATTAGCAATTTTAGGACAATTAAAATATCAGAATTTAAACAAAATGCCAAAGTAGGTTGATGTTACAGATACTTTACTATTGTTGTGAAAACATAAAATTACCAAGGCAATTTATATAAGAAAGCATCTAATTTTGGGTTAACTGTTCCAGAGGGTTAGACTTCATTCTTGTCATGACAGAGGGCATGGAAAAAGGCAGGTGGGCATGGTTCTGGAGAAATAGCTATGAGATTACATCTTGGGTAGCAGGTTGGAGGCACAGAGAGCTAACATAAAATAAAATGGGCTTTTGAAATCTCAAAGTTCACTCACAATGAAACTCATCCTCCAAAAGGGCTATACCTCTTAATCACTTCTAAACAGTTATAGCAATTGGAGACCATGTATTCACAAGACCCTATTGAGGATAATCTCATTCAAAACACCATAGTTGGTATCAAGAAAAGAAATTGTTTCAAGGCCTGATAACTAAGAACTAAAGATTAACCAATAATATTCACTAATCTGAACTATCATGTGGAGATATTGTACTCCACATATTGTAACATCATATTGTAAGAAAAACTGACTTAAAGCAACTTGAGGAGAAGATACATTTGACTTACAGGTTATAGTCTTTCATTAAGGAATGCCACGCCAGGCACTAAAGACAGAGTCTTTAGGTAGAAAATATTGGTGAGGATCATTGTTTATTGGCTTGCTACTAGTCTCCCATTCAGCTACATTTCCCACACAATCCACACCAATCTGCACTGAGATGGTACTGCTCACAGTGGACAAGACCTCCATCATTAATTTGAACTAGGTCTCTCAGACTTAACCACAAGCTAATCTAAAGAGGTTATTCCTCAAAGAGAGGTTGTTCTTCCCAAGTATGCCAAGTTGATCACTAAAAGTAACTAAGACAGCACATATCCTCTTCAAACTAGAGATAGTAACTATATAACAGCATAAATAAAGGTAATTTCAAAAATTGCATAGCTAAAGAAAGAGACAGAGAATGGACTAGAAAAAATAACTATTTAACTCTATTTGTTTTATGATAAGTAGACCAAACAAAAGGAAAATAGGATTACCACCTTGACCCTAAGCAAATTCTGCCCCATCTTTATTTCCCAAATTAGTAATCTTGACATTTGACTTACCTGACTAGATTAAAGCTATAGGAATCAATTGTCATTTCTTTCATCCCTGTTTAAATTAATAGATAAGGCCTTACTATGCTTTTACTCATTGTAAGAGCTTCATAAAAATGGTTCAGACTGTAGATATTAATGCATACAGGTAAGCATTTTCTTCTCATAACTGGACAACATCCATAGAAACTGACTGAATTAATACTTAGAATATGAAAAAGTAAGCATTTATGTGAAAAATTAATTGTTTTTATTGTTATTGTGCTGTGGGCTTGGGTATTATTTAAGATAGTCTTTAGAATATCACATAGAAATATATGTTTTACTAATATATCAAGTATTTCAGAAAAATAAGTACTTATTAAATTTATTTCATATTATATCACCTAATATACAAATATTATATTAAATAAATTACATGTAAAATAAAATATAATAATTTATACAGATGTGTTTGGGAAAAACATGTTGTATCTGTAAGAAAATCGAATGTACCATCTTGTTTAGAATTTTTATTTCAAATTATAATTTAGAATAGGGGTTGAAATGTCTCCATAGTTAAAAGCACTTCTTTTTCAAAAAATTAAAGTTGAGTTACCACCACTCATATCAGACATCCCATAAACACCTGTAATGGTACCTTCCTGTAATCTGATAAAGATATCTAGCCTCTGATGACACTGCAGGTATATAGTGAAAATACAGATACTCAGAGACACATTAATACACATAAATAAAAAATAAAATAAATATTATTGAAAAAGAACAAGTAGAAATCTTAGCTATTGTTATAGCAATTAATTATGATTAATAATAATCTACAGAAGAACAGCTGGTACTACAACATGACTAAAGACAAATCCATAGAACAAAGAAAATGTGCTTCTAAAGAATGGAGTAGCATTCTCAGCCATTGTCAAACACCACTCCCCTTCTCTTACATTAACTCCATTCATGAACTGTGCTATAATTCAATGACCATAAGAAACTGGATTTGACATATCTGTTTGGACATGCAATTAAATTAGCTCATTTCTATTTTAACCCTAACACAAGTGTTTCTAATTTAAGCATTCAAACTCAACTAAAGCCTATATGGCCTGCCAATTTCATCTACAAAGGTCTTTTGTTAGATAGTTCTACTAAAATTTGGACAATTTATTTTCTGATGAAAAAAACAAACCATCAGAAGAATGAATTGTATCTTTAATGCATTGACAGATCACTGGTTGCTAATGTATTGCTAGCCAAGCAGCACCTCCTTCTGAAGAAGGCTTGCCATCCATGGCATAAACTGATGAAAAACCAATGAACAAGTACTTTCTAGATTTCTTGCATAGTGAGAAAATTATTCCAAAAGATTTTCTACACTCATGACCTTCAGCTTTCCTACATCAGAGTCAAACTAAGGTAGCCTTTTTAGCTTAACATTTTATATTTTTAAATGGAATTACTGAAGTTATTTGTAATTTTAAAGTTTTGTTGTCTGCATTCATACTTGCACCATTCCACAGGAGGAAATAGTGAAACACCATCACTCTTGTTTTATGTGTATGTGCTTGTTTCTGGAAAGCAGAATACTACATAGGCAACAGCTGTTGGAGAGTAAATAATTACTCAGAAAGTGCCAACTATAGAAACAGTACTGAATTAAAAACCCTAACTTTGGATAGTTAAATTTTTAGTCTTAGCTAAAACCTTGGAATGCTATTTAAAATAAAGCAGTTGATAGACATGAGGCAGAAAATCAGCATTTATTAATAAATACTTCATTATGTTCTTTGGATTATATACACTTACAAGCAGATGAAAGAAAACTGTATTAAAATACATTTTTAGATGATGAGTAAAATAGATTTTAATTGATATTAGAAACAAAATGTTTCTGTAGATGGGCATAGAACAAAGAATACTGAAAAGACGAAGTTTATCTCAAGAAACCTCATTCTGTATTCTAGTAGTTATTTTAAGAAAAAAATAAAATAAAGTATAGTTTTGCATTCCTGAAAGGGGGCCTACCCAGTTCTGGAACAAAAATAGACATGCCTGAGCAGATGTGGGGAAAGAACATATCTTATGCCTGACTAGTTCTTAGAGAAAAATAGGCCTAACAGGGGGCTTGCCCAGTTCTGGGAGAAGAATAAGCCAAGCATTAGTGAAGAACTTGTCTTGTACTCAAACCACAAAATGTTCCAACCTAGAGACAACTAATTAAAAACCAACCACCCAAGGTGTGTCTAAGAATAACCTGGTGGAAAAGTCCCTGAGTAGGAGCCAATCAGTAGCACACTTGCACCATGTCCCCAAGCAATAAGCTTTGTTATAGTTTTTGCCTATAAAAGCCAATGTAACCTAGGAATAAGCAGCTCCTCTTTGCTTGTCCTCAGAGTGAGCTCTCTGCCTGGCTTGAATTGTGCTGCCAATAAACCTTGCTGTTGTATTCCAGACATCTCTGTCTCCAAAGGTCTCTCTGGGGACTGAGCTTTGGACACAACAAACACCAACATTTGTCAAACTTTTTTAGATTATTGAAGTTCTCAAATGTGTCAGGCCAATTATACAATGAGAAAAGTAATGTTCTATGAAGAAAAACACCATAGTCAGAATCTCTCAATGTTTGTGGACAGGACAATATCTCAGATCCGTACCTATGGAACATGAAGACTCATTCTTTCCAAACTACCTCTCTACCTTACACATGTAAAGTTCTCAGGATTATTCATTTGAATTTTCAGTTTTCTACATTCTGACTCACATTAGTAAGATTGATGGAGAAACAAAAGTTTTCAAAGAACAAAGTATACTAATATGAGCAAGCACCCCTTTGAAAATACTGCAGTACACTTGGAACTTAGGCAAATGCCCAAGTGTCAGATTGCTACAAGTTTGCTTGGTAAACTGACTGACGCCACATTTTATATATCTAATACTTTTTATTCTAATTATTTGAATAATCAAAGAGCAGATAAAAGGATAAGTTATGATGTGGTCAAATTACTTTTCTGAGTTTGGAAAGCTTAAGTCTGCTGCACAATAAGAAAGTAAATACATGCCATCATTAGGTTGGTACATGTGTTTTGAATTTCAGTTTCTCAGTAATATGCATGTGTAGAGTATATATAAGCTTGGACATCAAAATTTCTCTGTAGGCATTTATACAAAATAAAAAATTATACAAAATAAATGCAGAGACCATTTTTATGTTGGCCATTGGAATCTACTGGACTTCGACTGAAAGATCCACTGATACTTCATTGTAGAAATTGATTTTCTCATTCCCAAAGGGAACTTCAATTGTGTCCACTCCACATTTCAGTATTTGGATTTTGTAATCCTTGCCTGTGTGCAGGTCTTGAGTATGCTGTCACAATCTCAGAGATCTTTCATATTCAGCACTGCTCTAGCCATTACAGTAAAAATCTAGAAACAGCTGAGATGTCCATAAACTAATTAATGGATAATGAAAATGTTGTTCATTTACAATGTATGTGCTTTCATCCAAATAATCACAGAGATTGGGTATGGGGAGGAGGAGGACAATTTTCTAAGTAAGAGTTCATAGAGTTATAGACATAAATGGAAAACAAGAATATAATTAAATGAGGAGGGAGATGAGATAGAATGACAAAGGAGAGAATGCAAGGAAGGAGAGCTAACAATAAAAGCAGTTTCATTATGAGCAAGTTGTAAACTATAATTTTGGAAGGACGATTGTTCAACCCTAAGTTATGTGTTTACTGAAGAGTACCTAGAACTGTGATCTTTCTTTTACACATAAAAAAGCACATGGCTGAGGTATATTAACCTCAAAAAATGATAAAACATGCACACAACATACCTACAATAGACTGCATGTTTTAATTTATTGACATTGCATTTAATATGTAGAGAAGTTTTGCTCATTTAATTTCTAAATCATTTTTTCTTACTGTTATACCTAATAGGGGTTCCTCAGCTGTGCATTTCCTTTCTCAATAAACTTAATGAAACTTAGGTATGACACATCTGAAACTAAGAGCTGGTAGAATTTATGTCAGATTCATCTACAAAAATAATATAAGTTTAACGTTAGGATGAGCACTACATAACTGCTTTTTTAGTGTTTTCCACTGTTTCTACAGACAACTGCTATATTCTGCCCTTGCTGGGGTGGAGATAAACTGATGGAGAGAAGAGTGAATGACTGGGAGGGGTGCAGGGGAAGGGAGCCTGAACAAGGAGATACATGGATAAAATAATATGACTTTTTTCATAATAAAAAAGAAGAAAAAAGAAAGGAAAGAAGGGAAAAAAGAGAAAAAGAAAGAAAGAAATTCACAAGTAAAACAACAGCTATTGCCTGCTTGAATAGAAAAATTGTACATTGTAAAAATTGGATTCTGTTGAGAAGTTTCTCTAAAACACATTTTTTTTCTTTTTTTTCTTATTATGAATAAAGAAGTCACATTTTCTATCCCTGTATATCCTTAATCAAGGCCCCTTCCCCCTCCCACCACATCAGGTCATTCTTTCATCTCCACATCTCTCCAACCCCCCCCCCGCCAGCAGGCGATCCCAAGGTTCCAGGGTCCCGATATTGCTTAGTTCAGTCCCCACTCCTGGCAAATCCACTTTTCTCCCCCCAACATCAAACTGAGTCAGGTGTTCCTCTAGGAGGAGTGGGATCCAAGGGGTCAGTTCCAAGGTAAAACATATTTCTAATTATCTATTAAACATAAATACAACTCACTAAATTCCTTCATCCTCTTTCCAATATAACGGTCTTCATGAGTCCATCACCAGGCTTCACTATAATGCTAAAGAGCCCATCACACCTTTTCTAACATTCTGGCTATTTTCTTATACTCTTTTCTTTCACAGTAGTGTCTCTTTAAATTATTTATATATCTGTACTTATCGAAATGTTTCCATGGCCTGCTCAGACACTATTCTTTTCCCCATGGATTCGGAGGCAAACATACTCATAACCAGACCATTGCATTCTTACATTTCTGATTAAATATTACACATTTATAAATGTCTGGTGATATCCTAAGTACTAAATGGGTATATGGTTGTGAAGACCACAGCCAGCAACACATTCTTTATAACACTGAGTTATTTTTCTGAATACAATGAATTCCAGTACAAGTACATTGACTTTGTAAATTAGATAGAAATGGTAAATTATCATTAGATAGTAATAACATAGTATCATTATTGCCTTTAGAGATTGTCTTTATCACTAAAGTAAATCTCTATTGATTTATCCAGGGAATGGTTTGTATGGTAATAATAAAAGCCACTCACATTATCCAGAAACTGAACAATCAGCCAGTTAGTAGTAATTTCAAATATCTAGAGAACTGAACTCCAAGCATTAGGTTGCCCCCAAATCAGTTGCAATCATTGTTTATATATCTGATTTGCTAGCCAAAAATATTTTAACATTATGAAGTAGAAAATTGGAGGCAGTACTTTGTATTGTATCAAACATCTAGGTGGCTCCTAAGTAGCTGTCCCACTTTATAAGACAATCTCAGCAATACAACACTTAGAAAAATTATAAGATAATAATAATAATAGTAAGTGATGGCTTATATAGATTATTGGAACAACCTTCAATGAAACAAAATTCATACTGTTTGCTAATTAGTGTTAGAATTGTACTCTCCCCTATATTCAAATAATGCATGTTTTTGTTAATATTAACATAATAAAACTGATGTTATATACCTTTGACAAAAGACCCTCAGGTTTTACTCAGAAAAAAATGGAAGAATTATTTTGAGCAAGAGCTGATTACTAAGGAAGTAAGTTCTAGTGTTATTTTTCCCCTTATGAAACACTATTGAATAACCATCTGGACTCAACAATTTCTTTCATGAATGGCCTTTAGTACGACTTCAAATTTCCTCTACAGAAATAAAAATTTCAAAAGATTTTGCTTATTAGTGGAAAATTTTGCTAATTGCAGTCTTTAAAGTCTAAATCAGGGCTGATTTTGTTACCCGAAGACATACAGTATTAGAGTATATTGTATTAATCCTTAAATGCCTTCTTAATTATGGCTGCAGTTTTTAGTACATTGTTTTGCTTTTTTCTTTTAAATGGATCCAATTAAGTTTTGATTGGCCTTTTTTCCCAGTGAGATTATAAAGTAACTCTTATCTTCTTCACTCGTAATAGATTTGTTCATTCAGCATAAAGAAAAAATCAGTTGTACCAATTGCTTAAAACATAAAGTTGCCCCTGGCATTTATTATCATTTTAAAGGCATTTGTACCTGTTTACTTTTATTACTTATTTTAAGCTTTTAATTAGTTCTACTAAATATCTTTTTAAAAATTTTGTATTGATATTATTCTTTTAATCCAGGGCACTAATATCACTATAATTTTTCTAAACTGTCTTAATTTTCTTCTACATTTGAAACTTCTTTGTTTTAGGGTGTCTACTTTATAAGGCAACTGTTGGGATTAATGATATATCTGGGTCTAAAGTGCGGATTTATTTCTGCATCCTTTCTAAATCTACTCTCTGGAGAGCAGATCAGCAAGTTGGAAGCCCACTTGCTATCCATTCTTTTTTTTTAATATTAAATATAGCTATAAGTCCTACAGCTGAAGTGAATAAGAGGCAGAATCAATAGCGAGTCCATTGATAAAATTAATAGTGCTTATTATTCCTTATTGATGTGAAATTTAGTTTTGGACCAAGCAGGAAATCCTATTTCTCTCATTAGATATAAATATTTTTCAAAAGAAAAAGAACAAAGCATTATCATGGTAGCCTCACTCATTCATTTTAAAATCAAATGTAAGTGATTTCAATGAAACAAGAAGGAATATTCTTGAAGAACTATTTAAAAGAAAAAGATAATGAATTTTGTATATGAATATGTGAATGCTAAAAATTAAATTAGTATTATAAAATATCACATTTGTCATATTCCTATATAGATCATTAGCTTAATTTTTAACATCTACAAATATACTTACTATATGTTTGTATCAAAAATATGATTTTTACTTCAGTAGATATCCATTGTTACGTTTCATTGCAAATTATAAATTCAAAACATTGAAATAGAAAGTAATTATATAAGAATATTAAAAGGTGAGTATATATATATATTAAACTACTTGTCAGTTGTGACAATGAAATCACAAATGTCAAATATCAACAATTGTGACCATAATTGTGAAGATAATATTTATGCGACCTAGTGTAATAATTAAGTACAATATTATTATTTCACTGCTAAATTTTATAAAATTCTATTGTGTGTTAGAAAGATGGCTCAGAAATGAAGAAAACAAATATTCTTACAGAAAAGAAACTTGTTTGACTCCCAGGATCCATGTAGGTCACTGCAAAAATGCCAATATCTCCAGATCCAGGACAATATAGCACCTTTTGTCTATGAAGCACCAGCACTCCAGTGTGCTTATCTACACTACACACCGATCACACTCACACATACATGCATTTAAAAGCTAAGAATTCTCAAACTTCTATTGGTGTTTTATTTTATTTAAGATTCTTCTAATTATTTGTATAACAGAAATATGTCTAAAACTATAATCACATGAATAAAAAATAATATTTTGTACAGAAAAAAGATGTTTTGAGTTAAAAATAAATACAACAGCATCAAGTTATGTTCATCCTTGTGAAAGAAGTAGAACTGACAGGCTGAGGAAGTTGAGGAGAGATGCAGTTGTAAATGGTGTAGCATTACTGAACAAATCCTATAAACTAAAAGACACTCATGGAAGAGCTGCTACTGGACAGGAAAAAGAAAACCATCAACAAAGGAGCTGGCTTTCCCTACAAATGTAACTTCTGTAGAAGTGGGCCACATCTTAAGAGATGACCCTGTGGTCAAGGACATCACAAGATATAACAGGAAAATATTACTCATCTCATTTTAAGTTAAGGAAAACATTTAGTTTCATTCAGTTTTATTATAATTCCAAAATATGTTTCAAAGACTAGTTAGTAAAAATTGAGGTGTGTACAATTTCAATAAATTATATCATGACAAATTTTACTAAATTAAGTCAATGAAGTAAGATTTATAATCATCAAATACTAAAAACATTAATAAATTATTAGTACTGGTGAATTATTACAATAGTATTTCTAACTATACCTAGAAAATTATAGTTATATGCTTTTATCTTATTAAATCATATAATACTGAGAAAAATTGTATTCATAGTAAGCTGTTACCCTCCCTTCACATTAAGAATGCACATGTCTCATAACTTGTCTAAATCATGTATTTAATACGTGATAGAAAAGAACCAGTTTAAACCTCATTATTCAGACCAACATGCTTAGGTAAGGCACAGACTGAGTAGCTTAAAGCACATTTTTGAGTTTTGCCTGCTGGCAACTTAATGTCTATCATTAAGTTTATCATCTACCTAATGTCACTGATAAAAAAAAGCAAAACATTCGACAATATAAAATTATAGGTTGTAAATTTAGTCTAGATATACATCATTAATCTGAATAGTTATCATGATTGAAGACTGAAAATATTTTTAAAATGTTAAGGCATTATAATCAAATGATAGGGTATACTTCTTTTTGCAATTGTAAATCTTCACTGGTATTATGTAAAACTAGTAGTGAAAACCTGGTTAGCAGTCAGGAAGTACTATATATATTAGTATTAAGACAAATCTAAGTGATCTGTCAAGCTGTAGATGATTCTCTCTGGATATGGGTGGCATATCCCAGCACATGGAAAGCTGAAGCAAGAAGATAATAATTCAAAGCCACTAAACCATCCTGGGCTATATGAGACAAGTCCAAAATGTAAAAAAAAAAGTATCCAAGTCCCACAGGAAATTGGAGTTGGGGAGTTAATTATAGAAAACTATAATTGCCATACTATTTACATATTTCTTTTTTATTTATATTTTAGTTTTTCCATGTATTCCATGCTCACTCTCTCTTCCCTCTTCCCAATTCCTTCCAGTCCTCCTTTAGCCTCCCTCTACCCATCCTCGCATCCTTTCCCCAAGGAAAGCAAAAAGTCCCAAGGTGAGTCAGTTCAGTCTGGTGTGTCCTTTGAAGTAGGTCTGATTTCCTCATCCCAATATTAGTACTGGGTTAGATGCTCCTCTGTAGGGAGTGGGCTCCAAGGTGCCAGTTCATGCACAGGATCATAGTCTTATCCTACTCCACGAGGCTCCACATATGCTCCTGCCAATTGACAGTCATATAATTTTGGAGGGTTTAGTTCTTTTCCTGATGGTTCCCTAGTGGCTATTTTTGTTTCAGTGCATTCTCCATAGCTCCAGCCATTCCTCTCTGTAAGATTCTTTCTCAAAATCCCTATCCATTTGTTTTTAAAGACTCTCCTTTGTCTCTGTTTAGCTGGACCAGGAGCTTGACCTGGTGCTTAGATCTGGATCTCTGCTTCCTCTATTCATTGCTGTATGTAGGTTCTATAATGATACTTAGTGTAACTGGATTCAGATATTGTTTAGGGGACCCTTAGTAGCTCCTGAGAATCAGGACCCAGAATCAATTGAGAGACTGGGGAGCACCAACTTCCCTTCTTGTTTGTTATTGCTTTCTCCAGGAGTAGATCAAACCATCCATTACGGCACTTTACACCCTCTAAGAATTGTCCTAAGGTCCAATTTGTATCAGTGAGTGTTTTATAATCCCTTAATGAATACTAATCCTTATATGATAAAAATGAGAAAGATCAAGAGCGAGAGAGAGAGAGAGAGAGAACCTGGTTTACACCACTAAATGATTACTTTTGAAATACAGAACTTTCTGGATAGTTGCAAGATAGCTTCCCATGATTATCCTTCATGTAATATGTTTAACAAGATTCCTAGATGGATTATATGTTTGGCTGAGATAATCTGTATATTGATACAAATGTAAATCTAAAATTGTTTTATATGTCTAAGGTAATTTGTATATTGATACATAATTGAATATATAATTGCCCTATTTTGCACATTTCTATCTCTGTTTAAAATATTTTGCACAATAATGCTAAAATTCAGTAGCACCCACTGTAAGGTCAAGGCTAGCTACAAAATAAAATAATACATACCTTTAATCTTAACCTAGATAAGATACAACTAACAAAAACATATAATATATAAAGCCTCTTAAAAACCAAACAAAAATAAAAGCAATAGGCAAAAGTGACCTACAAAAGCACCAAGAGCAAGGCTAAAAAAATTGCAAAACAACTAAATAAAAATGGACTATAGTACTTCCTCTCTCTGATATTTCAGCCTTCCCCCGATATTTAACTCAAAGTCTTCTTTTCTTATAATCCAAATGCATACAATTACATTTGATGCCCTGAATAGCTTGGGAACAGAAGGAATTTAAGAGAGACATCCAGGGATTCTCCTAGGAAGAGAAAATACAGAAGACCTCTTTTGCAAATTGAGATCATAATGGGTAGTGGCCATGGAGAGGTAAGAACAAATCATGAGAGAAGGAAATGGTTGAGTGAGAAGAGCAACAAAGGAGAAAAATATTTCTTAAATCTCATTAACTCAGCAGTTTGGGTTTGTTTTCTTTCTAGCTTATAAATATCATTTAACTTCAGATAAGTAGAAAATCATATTTCATTTCTAAGATGTGAATACAGCATATTGAACTAATTGATTCAGAGAAAGTACTAAATGCTATTAAGTAAATACTAAGTTGTGTACAATGGTGTACAAATGCCATTGGAGACCTAGATTCAGTTTTCAGAACCTACAGCCCATAGCTCAAGGCCTTCTGTAACTTTGCTTCCAGAGAATCTGACACCTTCTCCTGGAATCTGTAGGTTCCTTCACATATACACACATGGATCCTCACATAACCCATAATCACTAAAATTTTTTTAAAACCATAATTAAAATACAATAGTCAGCAAAAAATATAGGCAATAATAAACACTGGTGAAGATTTGGAGAGAACAATATCTACATATACTAGTAGTGAGAATGTAAGATTATACAACCAATTTTACAATATGAAATTACACAAGTTAACTAAAATTTGAAAGTCCAATAAAGTTATTTTACTCCTAAAAAGAAACCTGACAGAAGTGAAGTCAGCATACTATGAAGGCAATTGCTCACTAATGGCCTCATGTCACTATTTGCTACAGCCTAGTTATGGAAAACACCCAGATGTCCATCAATAAAGAAATAGATGCATGCCTTGAATTACACATCCATAGTAAGATTTACATAGCAAAAAGCATCAGGAAAGAGAACATTGATCTAGCTCATGATTCTTTATGTAAAAGTATCAATCAAAATATTATCACCCAGAAAAAGAAATGTATTTGAATAATGGAATGACTAATGTGCTCACCAATTTCTCCTAGTAAAATCTGAAAATATTATTCAGTAATTAAACAAACTTATTAAATGTAAATTATCTTAAAATGTATAGCAAAAAGCATTTTATTTAACTTCATTTTTTAATCTGTAAAGCTTTTCAGAAAATTAGGAAAAACAAAGTTTCTATTAGATATAAATATATTAATAAAAATTGTAGTAGGCAATCTTATTAGTATTGTGACATATTGCAACATTAATTAGAAATGCAGTGAATCTTCAAGGTTGCATGTCCCCACTCCTCCACAACCAATACAAAGTAATTAAAGCAAATCCCCTAAGAGAATATTTTCTGTGTCACTAAATCACAGAGAGCACTGACTATAAAACAGCTGCAGACAGAAATAAAAATGCAAGCACAGCCTGTTATCTTTTACTTTACCTGACAAGTCACAGGTAATATTAAATTCATATCAGAAAGTTCAATCTACCCGTGTGGAAACACAAAAACAGAAATATGATTTCCGCAGAATAACAGAAACACCAGAGTACATATGATAGACAAGGAGACTGAGTACTACAAGCAAAGTTAGAGATGGTCTTCAAACATAATGGGAAACAAGTCTCAGAAAGAAAGTAACACACTAGAGAATGGGCTCAGAAGTGAAAATAAAGCAAAGAGGCAGAGTGATACTTAATAGATAAGCAACCATAAGTGACACAAATGACATCATCTATTTCTTATACAGAGAGACAGAGAGAGAACTCATATGTTGTTATTAACAAAGACCATGCCATTCATCTAGAAAACCTTGTAACTTAAAAATAAGCAAATATGCTGAGTACACAATTAATCACTAGAATCCTCCTCACCTGTAAGTCAAACAAGCTTCCAAGCCATCATTTTAAAAATAGTGGCTGTATTATTCAAGGTTTTGGGCTCTAGCTTATGAGTTCTTTATAAATCTTAGAGGTCAGTACTCTATCACTTGTAGGGTTGGTGAAAATCTTTTCCCATTCTGTAGGCAGTCATTTTGTCTTATTGACAGTGTCCTTGGCTTTAAAGAAGCTTCTTAGCTTCAGGAGATCCCACTTATTGATTGTTGATCTTAGTGTCTGTGCCACTGGTGTTATATATAGGAAGTGGTCCCCTGTGCCAATTTGTAGAAGTGTATTTTCCACTTTCTTTTCTATCAAGTTTAAAGTGTCTGGGTTTATGTTGAGGTCTTTGATTCACTTGGATTTGAGTTTTGTGCAGGGTGACAGGCTTGGATCTATTTGCATTTTCTACACACTACCATCCTGCTATGCCAACACCATTTGTTATATATACTATCTTTTTTCCATTGAATATTTTAGGCCTCTTTGTCAAAGATCAGGTGTTTTTAATAACTCAATCAAAAAATGGGGTTCAGATCTAAAAAGGGAATTCTCAGCAGAAGAATTACGAATGGCTGAAAGACACCTGAAAAAGTGCTCATCATTTTTAGCCATCAGAGAAATGCAAATCAAAACAACTTTGAGATGCCACCTGACACCTGTTAGATTGGCTAAGATAAAAGACACAGAGGACAGCCTATGCTGGACAGAATGTGAAGCAAGGAGAACACTCCTCCATTGTTGGTGGGAGTATAAGCTTGTTCAGACACTTTGAAATGCAGTATGGTGGTTTCTCAGAAAATTGAGAATTAATCTCCCGAAGGACTCAGCAAAACCATTTCTGGGTGTATACCCTAAAGACACACAGTCACACTCCAAAGGCATTTGCTCAACTATATTCATAGCATGGTTATTTGTAATAGCAAGAACCTGGAATGGAAACAACCTAGATGTCCCTCAACTGAAGAATGGACTAACAAACTGTAGTGTATCTACACTATGGAGTACTACTCAGCAGTAAGGAAAAATGATATCCTAAAATTTTCAGGCAAATGGATGAATTTGGAGACTATCCTCCTGAGCGAGGAATCACAAACCCAGAAAGATAAGCAGGGAATGTGCTCACTCATTAGTGGACTCTAAACAAATGATCAAAGAAGAACAAAGCAAAGCATGCCCAAGCTACAAGCCACAACCACTGAACAGCTTTGGATCAGAAACACCTTGGACTGACTCCTTGGATCCCTCTCCCCCTAGTGGAACACCTGACTCAGTCTTTAAGTTGGGGGAAGAAAACTGGATCTGCCAGGAGTGGAGGCTGAACTAAGCAATATTGGATTAGTGGAACCTTGGGACTGCCAGCTGCCTGCCCAGGGAGGGGATGGGGAGTTGTGGAAAAGAAAGAATGACCTGATGTGGCGGGTGGGGGAAGGGACCTTGAATAAGGATATACAAGGCTAGAAAGTGTGACTTCTTTGTTCACAATAATAAATGAAAAAAAGAAAAAAATAGTGGCTGTATCAACTCAGGAATGTCTCAAAAATTAAGGTACCAAAAATGCACAACTAAATGTATCAGCCTTTTTTATATAAATACAAAATTAAAGAGAGTTCCTTTAAACACAGAGGGTAGAATAAGAAATGTCAATCCAAAGAACTTGTGTCAAACACAGTCTAAGTCTGCCAAGCAGGGTCCCCTAGGTATTCTAACAAGTTAGTGACTTAAAAGATCAAAAATTTGAAAGTTCAAACTCTTTTAGGTGATGAAAACAAATGGATGAAAATCAAGAAGACCTGATTCATCAATTAAGTTAAATGTCAATTATTCCAAAATATGTTTACCAAAAAACAAATGGAGATCAAAGACACATTTCTTTTAGTATTTGTCAGTCTTTCAAAAATCTAGGAAACTCAGGGAATTATTTTGCTTTTTTGCTTGCTTTCTTGATTTGTAATGAATTATTACACAAAAGTGTAAATGTGTTCAGATGCAAAGAGCAAAATTAATGTAAGATACAAAAATCTGTCCCAAGGATATCTCAATAAAGGGCTAGATTTTGAATATAACTCTTTCTGTTATTTCTGTTCACAGTAATATTTTAAAACCACCACACACCCTAAAATTTTCTCAGGATAAATATAAAATCAAGAATGCAATGAATACTGCAGAGATTCACTCACATTTGACAGCTGTATATCTCATAATGGTTTCTCATTCTTATAAAATGCCTTACTGGAAACAGTCCTGTCAAAGTAATTTTTTATCAAAACCATTCTTTCCACTTAAAATGATAAAATATTATATCATACATAATTTAAAAAATATAAATACATCTTACTGATTTTCAACATTTTGATGTGCCCAAGCTGGGACTCTTAATATCTAATTCTTTTAAAATATATATATTACATAGAAAGGTGAGCGGATTCCACTTCCTGGGCATCTGTCCAGAGAATTCCTCTCTGGGATCGGGCTAGCACTCAAGGGTCTGCTCTCAGATACTTCCCAGCAGAAGGCCTAGGCCCTGCCTGACTGGGCCCCATCTCCAGGATGAACTGCCTCATCAGAAAAGATTGAGGGCTTTGGAATTATAGTCCCCATTCAGAGCAGAGCCAAAGACTGAAAAGACCTGCTCCTCAGAGCAGATAGTAGATACACAAGCCCTCTAGCCACAACTAACTAGGAGCAGACTAATTGTGAACTACTGAAGCCATGGGCAGATGCCAGTGCAAGAATACATACAGCAATATAAAGAACAAAAGGCAACACCAGAAGAAACCAGTGGTTCTATAACTACAAGACCTGAACAGAGCAATGAAGAACATTCAGAAGGAAAAAAACAGCAAAAAACACCTTAATGTAGATTATTGAAGCCTTCAAAGACAATATAAAAGATTCCCTTAAAAAAATAGAAGAAAATACAAAGAAAAAATTGGAAGAGATGAACAAATCCTAGAAAGAAAATCAAGAAAAGGAAAACCAAAATTGAAAGAAACATTCCAGGAACTAAGAAGTGAAATAGAAGCAATAAAAAAGGCACAAAATGAGACAAAGGTGAAAATAGAAATCCTGAAAATAGAGCTGGAACTGTAGACACAAACATAAACAACAGAATCCAAGAGATGGAACAAAGATTCTCTGGAATAGAAGACTCAATAGCGAAAATAGATACATCAGTCAATGAAAACACTAAATCAAAAAAGCCATAACATACCCCCAGCCAAACTGAACATTATATATAAGAAAGTGGTAAATACCCTCCAATGCACTGGCATTGGTGACCACTTCCTAAATATAACACCAGTAGCACAGACACTAAGAACAACAATCAATAATTGGGACCTCCTGAAACTGAGAAGCTTCTGTAAAACCAAGGACACTGTCATTAGGACAAAATGTCAGTCTACAGAATAGAAAAAGATTTTCACTAACCCTACAAGTGACAGAGGATTGATCTGCAAAATATACAAAGAACTCAAGAAACTAGAGCCCAAAACCTTTAATAACCAAATCAAAAAATGGGGTTCAGAACTAAAAAGAGAATTCTCAGCAGAAGAATTACAAATGGCTGAAAGACACCTAAAAAAGTACTTAACATCTTTAGCTATCAGAGAAATGCTAATCAAAACAACGTTGTGATACTACCTTACACCTGTCAGATAGGCTAAGATAAAAGACACAGAGGGCAGCCTATGCTGGACAGGATGTGTAGCAAGGGGAACACTCCTCCATTATTGGTGGGAGTGTAAACTTGTTCAACCACTTTGGAATACAATATGGCGGTTTCTCAGAAAACTGGGAATCAATCTCCCCAAGATCCAGCAATATCACTACTGGGCATATACCCTAAAGATGCACATTCACACTGCAAAGGCATTAGCTCAACTATGTTCATAGTAGCATTATTCTTTATAGCAATAACTTGGAAACAACCTAGATACCCCTCAACTGAAGAATGTATTAACAAACTATGGTATATTTACACAATGTAGCACTACTCAGCAGTAAGAAAAAATGATACCCTAAAATTTGTAGGCAAATGGATGGATTTGGAGAATATACTCCTGATCGAGATCTCACAAACTCAGAAAAATAAACAGGGTATATACTCACTCATTAGTGGACTTTAAATAAAAAAGCTAAGCATTTCCAAGCTGCAAACCACAACAACTGAACAGCTTGGGGTCTGAGAAACCTTGGACTACTATCTTGGATCCTATTTCCTTCAGAGAAACACCTGTCCCACTTTTGATATTGGGGCAAGGAAAACATATCTTCTGGGAGTGGGTGCTTGACTAAGCCACCTTGGGACCTTGGGACTTCCTGTCCTTTCTGGGGAGGAGATAAACTGATGAACAGAAGAGTGAGTGACTGGGAGGGGCAGGAAGGGGAAGGGAGCCTGATCAAGTAGATACATAGATAAAAACTTTTTCATACTACTACTAATAATAATAATAATAAAATACGTAAAAGGAAATAAAATAAAAATAAAATAAACTTTTTAAAAAGTATATGGAATAATAAGAAAGGCTTATTTGGGTTTCACTTCAGTCCAAACACTAGCATATGGATTGATATTAATCTTTATAAGATAATATATTTCATTCCAGTATTTCTGAAGTTAGAGGCTTATAACAAAATGTTTTTGCATAGTATTCTAAGAAGATATTTTTAGCAATAAGTGTGGATTTTTAGAATCTAAAGTGATAAATTCAAAGAGCTGGGATCTACTTTATATTTTGTCTAAATAGGAATAGTTATATAATTTTGTCTGTGAGCAACCTGGTGTGATTTTATTTTGTAAAATTTGTTTTAAAGTGTATAGCAGTTATTTCTTTATTTCTGGCTAAATATTTTAACAGAACGACTGATAGCCATAACTTGAACCCAATCCTCAGCTATAGCTAGAAATTACTTATTTTGAGGCTGATTTTCTATAAAATGGACTGGATATTGATGGCACAAATTGTATGTATGGAGTAAATGAGCCGTGCTGCTGACCTGATATATTTCTTCCAGTGCTATTCTTGTGCCCATACACATCAGATCATATATATATTGTATGATATCATATTAATATTTTGTTGCTACCTCCTCAGAATTATGGCTCTAAAAACTCTCAACAACCCACAGCAAAAAGATAAAAGTATCTATGGGTAAACATGTGCTCTCATGTGACTGCATCTTTTCCTCCAATTTCCTAGGTCATTCATGGAATTGAATGATGAAAAGGAAGTGGCTCACATATTCTTCCCACTTGTTTTTTTTTTGTTTGTTTCTTCAGCTCATTAATGTAACAATAGATATAGGTTTAATCTTTGATACTTGATATAAAATCCAGATCTATTTCATAAATACTACTGAAAATAGTTAAATATATAAAGCATAATATTCTCAAATGAGAATCATTTAAGCAGCACTTGAAAAAGTTTTAATGACTTAAAAGCAAATAAATGACATTCAATTTGTAGAAATAAATGTTTTGATAATTTATGAGTTATATTGAAGTAAACTAAATACTATTTATTGAAAATGATTTAATCTTTGAGGTCTGATAAAAATGCATTCATAACATTTTTAGTTATGAATGCATTTCATAGTAGTAAAAATTTTGGTACAGGGCAGTATTTGATGTCTTTTGTTTCATTGTAATTTTCAAATCCATAAAATAATTTACAAAATAAACAAATGTCAATGGTCTAAATAAATATTTGTCTTGAAATAGAAATATTGACTAAGTTTTCTTTAATTTTCTATATTATGAGACATATTTTTAAAAATAGCATAACATAAAGTTATATTTAACCTTAACGAGTTATCAACTAAAATATAAAGTTCTATCTACATATAATCCAGATATGAAGTCATTATTGTTCTTTATTTGAAACATTGTGTGCCTTACAAACTAGTCATTTATATATTAGACTATGTTATCATCTTAAATGTACTAAATAGATAATGAAAATATGGCAAATAGACATCATAAAATACCATTCTGCTGTAAGAAAATTAAATTGATAACCTTAAAATCCTAAGGCTGATGCATGTATCTGGTTGTAACAAACAGCTCTCTTATTAGTTGATATTGAGTGAAGTGACCCAGACCCAGAAAGATATCATTGGCATCTCCTAGGTCAAAATCTTCAGATTTAAGAAGCCTATAGTAATTAGAAACCAGAAAAGTAAAAGAAAGCATTGCCTTAAAACCCCAATATTAGAAACCTGTCTAACCACTCAGTATTAGTGAAGTCCATTGAGTTCACAGCATCTCTGCCAGTTACACTTTATCCTTATCCCTACAAACAATGCAGGGCCTCCTTAATCTGGGGACTGTGGCACAGATCTCTGTGATACCTCAGTGGCAAAGGCTACTAAGAGGAGTTTCAACTGTTAAGTAAGAAATGAGCAACTAAAAGAAAGCCCCTGAAATTTTTATATAAAGGCAACATATTTATATCAATGTGACTAAAAACATAGGCATTTTTTAAGACAAGCAACATCAGTAAAAACAAATAATGCTATGAGCTATTAGTTGTTTGCCATAACCTGAAGATAAGCACCTACTACTGAAGACAAAACTCTATTTATTCAATTAAACATGAAGAAGTCTAGCTGTTTATAAGTATCAGCTTGTCCCTTAATGATTAGTGACATAGTGCTGGAAGCTACTTTGTATGCTACCAAAGGGGAAAGGTAATTATCAATATCATCCAGTTACAAACCTTGTTATTTAAATAATAACCTGCTACAATATATACTGGTGCAATTGTGGTAGAAATGTGAAGGCAATAATAAACAACTTTTTTTATTAGATTTCAGTGTCAGTCTATGAGGCAAAACTCATGCCTGATACTGGTAAAGTCATCAAGAACTTGAGACTAGATATACCATGGATTTCATTAGTTAAAGTTACTACTGCTCTGAAGAGACTTCATGATCACAGAATCTCTTAAAATAAAAGTTTCCATTGGGGCTGACTTGCAGTTAGAAATTCAATCCATTATCTTTAGGGTGGCAGAAAGGTAGACACAGGGATGGAGAAGATGATGAGAGTTTTATATCTTGATCTTTAGGCACCAGCAAGTGAACAGGAACATACTTCCTCAAACAGTGCTACACCTACCTCCACAATCTTGCACTTCTATTAGTTCTACCCATTATGAGCCCATGGTGGGCAATTATATTCAAACTACTACATGGGCCTAGGAGAAAATATACTACTATTATTCTGCTAAAGGAACATAGCAATATAATTACTCCAACCACATACTGCTGTATCTATAGATAGGTGTGTCACTCAAGCATCATCAGAGAAGTTTCTTCTTATAGTATATGAGAATGAACAGAGACACCCATAGTAAACAATGTGCAGAGAGTGAGAGACTTTGAGGTGCTTTTACCAAACCCTTCTCCTCAAGGCTCTGAGATCTATGTGGATAAAGAGGCAAAAAGATTTTAAATCTACAAGTGCTGGATGTCTCTAAGGAAATATTACTTTCCAGAAACCAGAGTGATACAGATCTGAACTAATAGAGACTCTGGCCACATGTACAAGATCTGCATAAGTTCAAATTTGGCAAAAATCTTACCACTGAGGATGGGAAATGCAAAAGCTATTTGCAATTGATTCTTGCTTAGGAAAAAATATTAACTTTTCTCAATGAGTTGTCACTTGGTATATCAACCACCCTCCTGGGAAGGCCGCAGAAACAGAATTAGAAGGAGAAAAACAAAATGAACTACATACTTAAAAATTTCTTTATCCTACTAAATTTTGTGCTTGTTTTTTTAAGTATTTTCTTTTTTTTCTGAGACAGAGAGAGAGAAAGAGAGAGAGACTGCTCAAGAGAGAGACTGCCCAAATCAAGTTATGTGGGTATAATCTGAGTTAAGGGAGGGAAAAACATAAAATAATATTAAAAACAATTGAATAAAAAGTAAAAAAAAAAAAAGTTATGGTGAACTTCTCAAGCCTAAGTTCCTTTTTCACATTTCATAGCAGTTAATTACCTTTATCATCTGGTAGAAGCATCTAGAAAACTATTTTAAGTGACACCAGAAATTAAGAAAGTTATAGTCAGAAGTTAAATAAACCATGGATAATTAAGAAGTAGATTTTGAGTATTTAGTGATTTCTAAACAAAGGAGGGTAGAAAAAATTTATCAAGTGTTTTATGGCAAATTGATTGCTTTGCAAAGGATCACACTACAGAAGTCTTTTAGGTGAATAAACAACATAATTTGTGGCACCATGTGAAATTATGGAGATATCACTACATCCTACTGGAAAAGACTAGTAGGGCAGGTGAAGATCTATACAAGAAATTACAGTAATGAAACAATACTTTGTTAATTTTCTACTGTAACAGAAAAACTCAGTAAGCAAGAGAGCCTGTGTCAGGGAGTTCCTACTGTTGTGAAGAAACACCATGGCATCTCTTATACAAGAGAACATTTAGTGGGGGCTAGTTTAAACTTTCAGGACTTTATTATATTATCATCAGGGTGAAACATGAGGGCAAACAGGCATGGTGTTAGAGAATGCACTGAGAGATCTACATCTTGATCCATAGGCACAAGAAGTGACCTCTGAAATATATAGAGAACTCAAGAAACAAGAGCCCAAAACTTTGAATAACTCAATCAAAAAATAGGTTTCAGAACTAAAAAGGGAATTCTCAGCAGAAGAATTACAAATGGCTAAAAGGCACTTGAAAAAGTGTTCAACATCTTTAGCCATCAGAGAAATGCTAATCAAAACAACTTTGAGATGCCGCCTTATACGTCAGATTGGCTAAAGTAAGAGTCACAGATGATAGCCTATGCTGGAAAGAATGCGGAGCAAGGGGAACACTCCTCTATTTTTGGTGAGTGTAAGCTTGTTCAGCCACTCTGTAATGCAGTATGGTAGTTTCTCAAAAAACTGAGAATCAATCTCCCCAAGGACCCAGCAATACCACTTCTGGGTGTATACCCTAAAGATACACAGTCACACTCCAATGGCATTAGCTCAACTATGTTCATAGCAGCATTATTCTTAATAGCAAGAACCTGGAAACAACCTAGATGCCCCTCAACTGAATAATGAATTAATAAACTGTGGTTCATCTATACAATGGAGTACTACTCAGCAGTATGGAAAAATTATATCCTAAAATTTTCAGGCAAATGGATCGATTTGGAGAATATCCTACTGAGTGAGGTATCACAAACCCAGAAAGATAAGCAGGGGATGTACTCACTCATTAGTGGACTCTATATAAATAAACAAACAAATAAGAAAAAAGCAAAGCATGCCCAAGCTGCAAACCACAACCACTGAACATCTTGGGATCAGAAAAACCTTGGACTGGCACCTTGGATCCCACTCCCCTTAGAGGAACACTTAATTCAGTCTTGATTTTGGGGGGAGAAACCTGGATTTGCCAGGAGTGGAGGCTGAACTAAGCAATATTGGGAACTTGGGACCACCTGCCATGGGGGGAAGGGGAGATGTGGAGAAGAGAGAATGACCTGATTTGGTGGAAGGGGGATGGGATCTTGAATAAGGATATACAAGGATATAAAATGTGACTTCTTTATTCTTAATAATAAAAAATAAAAAGTATAATTATAGTAGTCTGTGATACTCTCTCAATGAAGTAGGTGCATTCTTATCATACATAAAGTAAGAATACATATATTGTATATGTGGTCAGAAGTGATATGACAAATGATAGAAAATGCAAAGATCATTACTCATTTATCACATTAACAGACTTTTAAAAGTATAAATTAATTTCTAGGATACATACTAGTCTAATGCTAATAGCAACATTGCCACAGTGTTCATGCTCTAGATACAAGCATTTACAACATTGACAGTACTTGTATCTATACTTTTGTTAATTGTGATGAGCAAGGCAACTTATAAGGTAAATTGTTTAATTGGGTTCATAATTTCAGAGGGTTAGAATCCATAATGAGCATGTAAAGACTTAGTGACAGGACCAGCTGAGGGCACATATCTGAAAAACACTGAGAATGTACAGTGGCACAAGGCTTTTGAAACTTCAAATTTCAAACCCAGTGAAACACCTTCTTCAACAAGGCTTTCTCATCTAATACATTGCAAACAATTCCACAAGGTGGATATGAAGTAGTCAAACATATGAGGTGAAGGTGGCTGTTGACATTTGAACAACCATACTATTGAATGAAGAAAGTATGCTTTTAAAGTGATAGTGAAGTTTTAAGAACTTAACAAACACAATTCACACATTACTAAAATACTTTTTACAATCAATGAAGTTAGAGAAACCACTAATCTATTTTGTTTAATAAGAAAACAGTTTGAATATAAAAGAATCATGTTAGATATGGTGAGTTAAGATTTAAAAAAAATTACAATAAAGGGCAAACAGTTTACATCACACTAAAAATCAAGTTCTGTTTGAAATAATTAAGACAATTCCAAACTAATATTCTTACTTTACAACATTTCTCAGTACATCTTGTTGAGCTAATTTCTATGGCACTGCAATAGGTGTGATGTAATCCTTTCCCCTAACCCAGATCTTCTCAGTACAGAACACATTTTTATGAATGAGGAATTTGGCTAAATGTACTGAAAACATCAGTTTTTAGTTTCCAAGTTTGGTTTAACTTGAAAAATATTTGTGGAAATTCTATTACCTTTCTTAGTTGTAAATGATCTAAGTCAAACAAAGTGTTGACAACTTTATTTTTCCCACAGCTTACTGGCAGTATTTTATTGTATTAATACTCTTACTTTTTATCATTTTAACATTCTGTCAGACATTAAATATCAAAGTTCTGGAACTACTTAAAATCACCAAACAGATAAGTAAACATGGAAGTTTCAGAATCCATACAAAATGAAAACTATTTCTAGAATGCTTTATTTGCTCATTTTTTATTCTTATGCATGACAGATGGGAAATATTCCCTTTGATCCTGAAGATTATATCCCCAAATAAATTTTGCTTTTTATACCACCCTAACATAATTTATTTTTCTATTGGATTCTCATAAGATAAACATATGGTTATAATCAAAGGTAAATTTAAGAATGACACAGAAGTCATCAAACTTAAGGACTGGGTAAGAGTAAGGAAAATAATTCCTAGAACAAACTCTGTAATTACCACTGAGAAGAGAATATAAAAGTTTTGCAATTCTGAATGAACTCTCTGTGTCATCTCCTGCTATAGTCTTTTTCAAGTAACTGATAATATATTTATAACCCTTGTAGACTCCTCTTAAATAATAAAAATTTAACATTTTTCAGAAAAGTTAAACAAATTTTACACCTTCTAATTTCCTGAGATAATTTATCCACCAAATATTTTAAAAACAGGGAAAATTTATATTTTTATTTGTTTGCTACCACACACTAAAAATTGATAGAAGGACAATTGTATTATAGGTAACTAAAATAATAGATGATAATAGTTAGATATGTATACACATAGATACACACATTTTATTATACCAAAAGAAACTACCCTGTTGTAATTATTAGATGTATTATATAAAAACATAACAACTTGTCAGGTACAATGTTACTAAAAATTTTTGTGGTTAAATACATGTTAAAACATGAATAATTTCTGTCATTTCCTGTCTTAGTTTTCAATTGTTATTATAATACAAGAAAAACATAGTCTAAGATACCAACTATTTTTCCGTGGATAATTTGTGTTCTCTCTCTCTCAACCTGTTGTTCTTCATCTGAAAACTGTAATTCTATTTTATGCAGTGACAGTTAAACACAAGCAAATAAGAAGTTCTAGTCACCTGTAAAGCCTTTAAACAACAACCACCAATCCAGCAATTGTGGCACCTATATCATAGTAGTAACCACCTGCTGAGTAATTGGACTTGAGACTAACTCAATAGGAAGAAATTTATGTTTGTTATTGTAAACCTAGCCAACTCCTCTGGCTGCTGAAACCATGAAGCCTACCACGATTTTCTTAAATCACTAAAACTTAAAAATATAGTCTAAATATATATCTTTATTTACTGCTAAAAATACTAAAAAGTGATAGACTAAAAAGAGAAATTTGTTTACTGAGAATGCCAAAGAAAAGTCAACTCGTGAATCAATTTTAAAACATGAATTATTATTTGTTTTGAAATCTATTCTATTGTCTTTGCTTTAGGTTTATTAAAAATTACAAATAGAACTTTGGAAAATCATATAAACTTACCTGTCACTCTCAACAAGTTCCATATTTGTAGAGAAAATGACATGTCTACATAAATACAATATAAAGTAGAAAGTTATTAAAGAAGCAAAGAACAAAATGAAAAAAAAATAAAGATAGATCATTTCTGTAAGGTTGGAAAAAGCTAAGAATAGCACCCAGCTTCTACCAGTGAAGAGGTATGCATGCCCCCTTTTGAAAAAGGCATGGACTGGGGTTTGACGTGGTTAAAGAACAAATATGCAGAGAAATTAGAAGATAACACTCTAAACTTAATGCAAAGAAAGATCCATTTTAATGTACCAAGTAGAAAGAATAATTAAATTTGGATAAGTATAACCCTATAATAGGCTTTCTTTGGGTCATCAGGCAACCCCCAAATCATGACACAGAGACTTATTATTAATTACAAATGCATTATACTTGTCCCACTCGTTCTTATAACTTAAATGAACCTGTTTTTCTTCATCTATACTTTGCCTTGGAGCTTCTTACCTTTCTTTCATTCTGTACGTCCTAGTTTGTGTCTGGTCAGCTGGTGGCTGCCTGGCCCTGAGAATCCCCCTTTTGTTTTTCCTCCTTCTCTTTTCCCCTCCTTTCCACTACTTACTACTTTGCCCACCAGCACAGCCTATCCTTTTCCTGCATAACTATCTACTGGCACTTTAGCCTTAGACCAATCCAGGTGCCTTAGGCAGGCAAGGTAAATCAGCAACATTTCTTTACATAATTAAACAAAATCAGCATAAACAAAAGCAACACAATACAACTTTATATAATTAAATAATTAAATTTAATTAAATATAGCATAAACAAATGTAATACATCTTGACATAGTTAAAGTAATATTGTACAACATAACCCTAGCAATTACAGTATGCAGGTAAAAAGCAATGATTCTACAGGGACCAATAAGGTGTTGAGTTGAGTAGCAGGCATCTGAGAACTGTTGGTAGGAACAGTTGTATTATTTTAGTTACTTTAAATGTTATAAACACCTTAAATGCCCCCACCTGGAAAGCTTTGTACTTGGTGTTTGGGAAAGTACTGGTTAAAAAAATTTGCATTTTGCAAGCAACAGGTTTTCCTAATGATAGAAATGAGAGTAGAAAATAGCAGATACATGAAAGACCTCTTTTAAGGGAGAGTAACTAAAACTTGTATTGAGATTTGTGCTCCGGTTAATGAGAAAGGTGACTTCTTTAATGGCTTCCGGGAGTCTCTAAGTGGGTACATTGGTGTTCTTTGCAGCATCTGTGTTTCATCAGTTTCTTGGAGAACTCAGATTCACCAAAGTATAAATTCTACTGATATAAGCTCAGCATGGTACCAAGTACACATGGCACCAACTGAAGTTCCCACAGAAGGCAAAAGGTGATTTGGCAGTGAATACTCCATCTAAACACAGGCAGGATTCAAGTCACCAGATAGAAGAATTTCCCACATGAGCCCTATTCAAAACTCATGACCATTAAAGTCAGAGATGAGAATAAAAGCCACTAAATTTATGGGCAGTTCAGTAAATAACGATATAAAGGGATAGAATTTCTCAAGTGACATGTTTTTGACATGCCACTCTGTCTTGTGCTTTTTTCCATTTCTAGTGGAATAGATGTGAGCGTGTTTTAATGCTGAGTATAGTGGATCATACAGAGCTAGAAATCCATTCTACATACTTGGCTGAACCTTTGGTCAAGTACTATTTAGTAAATATTCACAGAATTGTCACTGACAGGTAATATTTCATGAGAGTTCCTTCTTTCTTATGCTGGAGGTTTGTTCCGTTGGCTCACTGTAAATGAATTAAGATTTGAGGAGTATTTTGAAATGTGGAATTATACATTTTCCATTATGATTAGTTTAATTAGATGTAAAATTAAACCAAGGAAGTATGCACAAGCTGAAATCCAATATTTTGAAATATGATTATGCTGAAATAAAAAATTAGATTTCTCTTTTTATATTAAGCACTCTCGAGTGACATTAATATGGCATACAAAGAGTTTTTCCATTTTATTTTACATTTGCCAAAAATGAGATAATCCCTATCTAAAACAAAAACTGCTGTCTTAAGCACTTGAGGTCTTTGTTCTTCAGGCCTTAAAATATCATAATAAAATAATAATGATAGTGTCTGATGATTAAATTATCTTTTGCTGCTAATGAGTATGTTTTATATTAACTCATATTTTAAAAGAAATACACCTACTTATACATTTTAGAAGTTAATTACTATCAGCAGTATTGTACATCCTAATACATGAAAGATCAAGGTTTTTAATCTTTCCTTTGTATAGAAAGGATTTTCAATTAGCTGTTTTTATCAATTTGCCCTGTTGCTGAGGATAGCCTGATGGTAAGATATAAAGCTAATATTTATTCAGTCACTTTGAAGGTTTTCTATGTTCTTCAACAGCAATTTGAGGAATATCCCTCAGGAGGAAAAGTGTTCTGACCACAATGCTGCAGACCTCGGGGCCCACATGTCTTGAGTCAGCTGCTTCAGCATTTTCAATAGAACATTGTTCAGGTTCAAAAGGAGTACAGTCATACCCTAGGTCACCACAGAGATTAAGTAGAATCATCTGAATGAAACACAGATCAGCCATTGGCAAAATACAGAACAGGAAACACTGTTTTCTGTCATGATATCCTTTTTTCTTATACCTATTCATATTTGATTTCAAAGTCCTCCCTTATGCAGGGAAAATGTAGATGCATGAGAAGAAAAAACACATAATACACTGCTTGAAATGGCATTCCAGAAAAAAAAAATAGCCAAGACTTTTGATAATTCTAGAGTATTTCATAGATATGACCAAATATCTGGCAATCACTGTCTAATGTCTTCTTATTTTTCTGCTAAAGTATCATTAGATGACTAAAAAATGAGGACTATATAGTTATATGTTGATCATTTCAAAATCATAAGAAAAATTTATTTAGTAAATATTAAACCTACTTGCATATCTAATCAGTATACAATGTTGAATAATGAGAGCTTCTCAGAGCAGGAGGAAACCATGCTAAAGTTATATGTTGAATTAAAAAAAGCACCATCAAATATAAATAATTAAAACTCAGAAAAGTCATCTAATCAAATGAACTTGTAGTAATAATCAGTAATTTGATATTAGCAAAATTAAATGACTGGACTACTTTGCCAAAACAATTTTACTCAACAAAAGAACCTCAGAAGGTATCACCATCCCTGACTTCAAGTTATACTATAGAGCTACATTAATAAAAACAGCCTGGTACTGGCATAAAAACAGACTTGTGGATCAATGGAATAGAATTGAGGATCCAGACATTATCCCAAAAACCTATGAACACCTGATTTTTGACAAAGAGGCCCAAAACATTCAATGGAAAAAAGATAGTATATTTAACAAATGGTGTTGGCATAGCTGGATGGAAGTGTGTAGAAAAATGCAAATAGATCTGATCCTGTCACCTGCACAAAACTAAATTCAAGTGGAACAAAGACCTCAACATAACCGCAGCCACTTTGAACTTGATAGAAAAGAAAGTGGGGAAAAAAAGAAAAAAAAAAGAAAAGAAAGTAGGAAATAGACTTCTACGAATTGGCACAGGCGATCACTTCCTAAATATAACAAAAGTGGCACAGACACTAAGAACAACAATCAATAAGTGGGATCTCCTGAAGCTAAGAAGCTTCTGTAAAGCCAAGGACACTGTCAATAGGACAAAACGACAGCCTACAGAATGGGAAAAGATTTTTACCAACCCTACAAGTGATAGAGGACTGATCTCTAGGATATATAAAGAGCTCAAGAATCTAGAGCCCAAAACCTTGAATAACCTAATCAAAAAATGGGGTACAGATCTAAAAAGGGAATTCTCAGCAGAGGAATTACGAATGGCTGAAAGGCATCTGAAAAAGTGCTCATCATCTTTAGCCATCAGAGAAATGCAAATCAAAACAACTTTGAGATACCACCTAACACCTGTTAGATTGGCTAAGATAAAAGGCACAGGTGACAGCCTATGTTGGAGAGGATACAGAGCAAGGGGAACACTACTCCATTCTTGGTGGGAGTGTAAGCTTGTTCAGCCACTTTGGAATGCAATATGACAGTTTCTCAGAAAATTGAGAATCAATCTCCTCAAGGGCCCAGCAATACCACTTCTGGGTGTATACCCTAAAGATTCACAGTCACACTCCAAAGGTATTAGCTCAACTATGTTCATAGCAGCATTATTTGTAATAGCAAGAACTTGGAAACAACCTAGATGTCCCTCAACTGAGGAATGGACTAACAAACTGTGGTACATCTACACAATGGAATACTACTCAGCAGTAAGGAAAAATGATATCCTAAAATTTGCAGGCAAATGGATGGATTTGGACAATATCCTCCTGAGTGAGGTATCACAAACCCTGAAAGATAAGCAGGGGATGTACTCACTCATTAGTGGTCTCTAAACAAACTAACAAGAAAAAAGCCAAGCATGCCCAAGCTGCAAACCACAACCACTAAGCAGCTTGGGATCAGAAACACCCTGGAATGACCCTTTGGATCCCACTACACCTATAGGAACACCTGACTCACTCTTGAGGGAGGGGGAACAAAACTGGATTTGCCAGGAGGGGAGACTGAACTAAGCTTTATTGGATCAGTGGGACCATAGGACTGTCTGTAGCCTGCCCAGGGAGGGGATGGAGAGTTGTGGAGAAAGAAAGGGTGACCTCCTGTGGCAGTAGGGGGAAGGGACCTTGAATGGGAATATACAGGGATAGGAAAAAAAAAAAAAAAATCCAGAGGGAAAGCTGAACACAAAGTAATTTTATGTGTAACAAATTATTTGCATTATCACCCTTGATAAGTCATGCTTATGATTTTTATTTTCTTTATAGTTATTGTTAACTTATCAGCATTTTAAATTCAATTTACTGTTTTTCTTGATAAATACAAAATAAAAAAAGGGAATTGCTATCAACAAAAAAAAAGTGATATCCATTATATGTTCTTAGTCATGAATAAAAATAAGCATAAAAAAATAAAAGGTCTAGAAATTACAAATGACAATAAAGAAATTTCTTATCTGCAATTATAAAAAAGAGGTCTAATTTTCTAATTTTAGTTAAAAATAGCAGTTACTAAGAATAACAAAATTTATACATTGGAGCAATATTTCTAAACTATCATAAAGAAATTTGTGTATAAACTTCTAACTTTTCCAATGTGCAACACAAGCATACATTATCCAATATTTTAGAGCAATATCATATGTGTATATATAAATAATATTGTAGAAACCAAAATGAGGAATACATCATGTGTGGAAGTCATCATGCTACTAAGATTGATGCTGCTGAGCATTCTCCTGCAGGTATCACTATGCTCCAGCCTGTGGAGGTCACATACTACTGACAAATGCTTACTTACACAAGTCATAGATCATCATATTGTAAATAGACCTGATGCTTTTTATTTTTAATCAATTTCTAATTACACTTAGTGGACTGAAATAAAGAAGAGTGCCTGCCAAATGGATATTGGTGTGTGTGTGTGTGTGTGTGTGTGTGTGTGTGTGTGTGTGTGTTGTTTTGATACTGGAAACTAAAAGTTCTTCAATCAATGTTGACATACTAATCAGAGTAGCATGCCATTACTGTATGCTCCACTATACATCATGCCACATCCCAACTATCTCAATAGATTACCATGCTTAGAAGACCTCAGAGAAAGATAGTTTTCTCTTTTAATTGTAGTTTGTTTAACCTTTAAAAAATACTTAGGCTTTTGGGCCTACACATCTTTTGCTACAAGTTAGAAGTCTTCTCATTTTGTAAAATACTTCTTTATATGGTAACATGAGAGGCAGCTTCTGATGATTTGTGACAAGAAAGTTTAAGAAGCATTCAGAGATTAGTATGTAAAACTTGGCATCATTCATTGAGGAAATTGCTCTGTTTTGTTAAGGCTTATGCTTTCTTCATTTTGGAGGGCAAAGATACCTAGAACTGCTACATTTATACAATGTTCTCTACTTACTTGGTCAAGCTGTACTAATTTCAGGAAACTGTTGTTGCATTTAAATATGAGTTTATCTCTGTATTTTTACTACCAGTTTCTCAAAATGGTAATTATGTCCTTGCGACTTTCTGATGAGGTCACACAGGGTAGGTAATAAGAAAAGAAGCAGCCTACCGTTATTAGTATATTATTGATCCATACCAATTTACTTAATGATTTGGTTAAAAGTTGCATACAATTATCTTTAAAAACCTAATTTAGTCTGTGATGGGGAAATGTCTATTTTCTGCATTCTGGTATGTAGTTGAAACCTCACTGAAAATTTAAAATCACAGCATGTTGAAAATGAAATTCCATTACACAGAATTGTTTTTCTCCATCTTACAGTGGCAGATCTTTTTGCTGGCACCACTGCAGGTTAAATTCTGTACCATCAGTTATAGAAGAATTTTTATCAGAATACCAATTGCTTCCCCAAATTTGTAGCCTTTGCCTGATGAAAATTCTCTTGCTCTGAATATAATAGAGTAACAATTGGAAATGATAACTTAAAATTCTGGAGAATGCCAACACTGAAGCTAAGAAATATTAAATAAAAATGTTTCTAATTAATTGTTCACATTCTCTTATAATACTTTGGACCATAATTATGTTTGAATTCCTCTTTTAACTTGTATTGCCTACTGGAGAGAATTTTACTTAGTCATAGATAATCTAAATATATTTTAGCAAATGTCTTTGATAAACCATAAACTATCAACTAGAGTGACATTCTTCTAGTCCTTCAATAACCTTTATTTCACGCTTCAAATGACAAGATATTGCATTTTTACTCTTCTGCTGTGTTAAAGGTATACAAGTGACAGAACTCCATAAGGAAACCTACCATAGGTAGTTAATGATAGACCTGCCCAATAAAGAACTGGAAATAAAACTGATAAATTACTATTAAACAAGAAATATAAAATGAACAGCTTTGATTTATGATATTCATTTCCACTTCACATAAGCAATCTATCTTAATACACACTACAAAACTGTGCATCTGTTTATTAAGTAGAACATTTCACATTCGGCTGTTCTGAAAAAGAAAGGCAGGCTGGGGGTAATGTAGCACAGCATTCCTGTCTTCCAAAAGGGATCAAAGACATTTAAAGGTGCAGAAATAAAAGCAGTTTGTTGTGTGTTACTGACTAGAGTGATTCTATCAACATTCGCAAATGTGGCAGAATGTGAAACTTTCAGAGTGCTGGAAACATTTTATTATTGGCTGATTTCTCTAAGTTCACCCATGCATGAAGATCCTTGTTAAAGAATCTTGCTTAAGTGAATCAAATTAATATTTCTTTCTGTTTTGCTTGCATGTATGAGGCTATCTCCTTACCAGGTTGATGTGGGATGTCCTTCTGCATGCTGTGAATTATCATTAGATAATTAAGAAATTGTTTTGGCCTATGGCAAGGCATCTTAGAATCAGGTTTGAAATCTGAGCATAAAAGAATAGGGCAGAGTCAAGAAGAGATTTGATCCAGCCACTCAAGGATCATCATGTAAAAAATATAGGTAAGCCGTGGGCCATGTGGCATGACAGATTAATGAAAATAGGTTGACTTAAGATGATATAACTAGCTTGCAATAAGCCCTAGTCATAGGATGAATAGCATGTAATTAATATAAGCATCTGAGTCGTTTGGGGAGCTAAGAGGCAGTTAGGCTACAGGCAGGTCTGTAACACGGTGCTAGGCCTGGACAGAAACTTTCTACTACATCTGGAGAGACTGACTCCAGGTTAGTGAGAAGCAATCATACTCATCACACCCAAAGAGCATCAGCTTTTTCTTATAAACATAAACTTTGCTTTTTGTTGTGGAACACCTTTAGTTCTTTCTTATTATTTCTGTGAATGCCATATTAGTTAGCAGAAAACATCCAAGAGAGAGCTGATATATTTTGAAGTAAATATATTCTGAAGCTTTTATTTGTTTAGTATTTGTGGTTCTTTCCACACATGGTAATTATTCTAGGAAAAAATGTTATGATATTTACTAAAAATCAGGAAATATTAATGTTTGCATAACAAAAACTGACTCTATACTTGTATGACAGAAATTTGAGAGATTTATTTGTTTGTAAGAGGCAGAAAATAATTCACAGAAATTTGAAATATACTTGCTACTGAATTCATCTAATGACATCATACTGTCAGTTCTAATGAGAGTTCCATTTTTAATGTATAAATTCCAAAAATTCATGAGATTATAAAATTCTATTCCCTATAAATAAATGTCATGTAACTTCTCTTATTACTTTGAAAGTGCCTTTGCACATTAGAATACTGAGCACTAGAGATAGTTCAGTTAGTTCAGTATCAGCCACACTAGTGGAATGATGTGTATCTGGGGCCAGAGTCCCATGTACAGACTAGAACCATGGTTGAAACAAGTTCTAGTGCTTTAAGGATTCTCTGGCCAAAACAAATGTGTATGTACTCACATTTATGTAAAAACACATGAACATGCATGGACATGATACAAACATATATTCATAATAAACACAAGGACTATATTATTTTCTTTTGTTTTATGTGAAAGCACTTTGAAATTTGTCTATTCATGTTATCACAACAGACATGAATCGTCATCAAGAGTATCAGAGGACAGGCAGACATATTACCTGTATATGTGGATGCATACATACATATAGTACTTAATAATACATATGTTGCTTTTATTTATATTGTATGTATTGGACATATGAAACATTAACAAAAATTAATAAAAATTAAAAGATTAAATTTATGTGCTAAATTATAGCCTAATCATTGTAATTTTTAGCAATTGATTCATAGTGATAGAATACTGAGGAAATGTCTGCAGGCATTACATCCAGGATACACTGATCCCAGTGGTTCTCAAAAAAGGACCATTTACCCTGCATGTGGTGACATTAAAAATGTCCAGTAAACTATAACTAAATGGTAGGAAAATGCAAGTTACTACTCTGTGTAGTCCTTATAAGGTAACAAAGCTTCAACACTCTCTTGCCATACAAAGCAGCTGAAATGTCAGCCACATGAAAATTAAGAAAGTCTAGTTATTAAACATCTTTTTTTACTCTGGATTACTAGAGAGAGGATTTCACATGGCCTGCAGAGTTAGGCATATCTGCTGCAGAATCACAGCATGGCTCCAAAGCTCCACAGCTATATCCACCTGCATAAAAGGTTGGTCATTGGGAAAATAAACCAGTAAAGAGGTTCCAGAACACAAGCCCATCATTTAGATGCATGAAGGCACATGATGTTTACATTTGTATTCAGTCTGGTATTAGTGCTGTGAGGTCTTACCACAAGCTAACAAAATTCAAAGCTCAAACAAGCTTTTTATTGATTTTAACCTGCAGACTTTAATTTTTGGTTTCTATGGAATTTGATGCCAACTATAAAGTAATAATAATAGAAAATATTTATTGAGATTTTCTTTAACACTTAATTTCAAATTTCTTTATTAGGCAGTGTGAAAATTGTAACCATCTGGACTGGAAATGGAAATAATAACATTTTTTATTCCTAAAAGAAATCAGTAATAACCATAAGTGCAAAGATGGAAAATTCATCAAATTTTTTTCCTATTGTTTGAGCCTAGGGACACACTGACAAGCTGACAACTCTGAGATATGAACACAAACTTTGATTGTGATTTAATAAAAAAGCCATTTTATTTTGCCTTTTACTTCAGTTCATTAATATTTTTAATTTGCACGCTGCCAAAAGCATGATGCTCTGTTTCAGTCAGAAACAAATTAAACCCTCAGGGAAGGAGCAATACTGTCCCATGAGAAAAGCTTCCTTCCTCGGCTTGTCAAGAAAGGCATTCTGAACTACTAGAGGGGTTGACAGAAATGCCAAGTAACACAACTACACTGTGACACTCAGCTGTTCTTATGTATTCACACTCTACAATGTCTATTTTACAAACTGAGGTGACAAAAGCTTTCCTTAGTCCATACATTGGTCCCAGAATAATGCAAATATTTTAGTTATTGTGAGTACTTGAACCCTGGAGAATGTTTATAAAGTAGTATGTTACCAAATTTAGCAAAAATGTCCAGAGAGTATCATTTACTGGTAGTTATTATTTTCAGTAGCAGGATATATGAATGTTCTATTAACAGAAAAAAAAAGGTGTGATGATGCCTATAGTGGATGAGAAAGATAAAAAACACTGATGAAAAAAATTCACTTTTGGAATTAGCTGCCAGCCATTTAAACTTTACATACTACAACATGTAATGAACATATTTGAATTTCAAAAATTTAAGTCATGCACAAACTTTCTTTTACTTTAAATAATTGTGAATGTCTAAGATTGTCTAATCCTCTGATAACCACATTTAGCTCTTTGAAGATAAAATAATGAAGCTTGTGTTTAATCAGATAAAGTTAGTTTGCTTATATTTTATATCTTCAAATAAATCTCTAAGATTTTTTTTTATTATTTGTTTACTAAGAGAAATAGTAATCCCAAACTAATAAAGTAAAAGTGAACTAAGGTGACAATGATTCTGACCAGTCAAAAAAATGAGATTAAATCTAGGAAGAAGCTTATTCATCCTTTGTTATTTATGGTCTAGGATTCTGAATGACATCAAATGTGCTAACCATATCCAGATTTCTAATATTATCAGTTATTGGAGGGGATACAGAACCTAGTAATGAATCAGATAATGCCAAGTGAACAATATTATATCCAAATCTTAAATTAATAACAGTCAAACCTTAAGAGACTTATTTGTGATATTTTCACATCAAGCCCCAAACCAAGCTAGCCTTTGAAATGTTCATAGATTTTTAAAAGGGAGATTCACAACCTACTGAATTGCCCATTGTAATGGAAACAGTATCATATTAACAATAAACTTTTCATCATAAGGCTGAGAAGATAAGAAAATACACTGAGAGAAAGAATATATTTTCAACAACATTTCAAGAGGCTAATTGCCTGAACTTTCTACAGTGGGCTTTGCTGAGGTTTAGTATCATTGCCTTCCCCACTGCCACAACATTTCTGTGTCTAGACCTATATCCATGGCAGCATAAGTACTGAGATGTCCACATTTTCAAGAAAGTAGATCTTCCTGCCTGCTTCTAGCCACCAACAAATTGTCTACCTTCAAAACACAGTCTTGTACTTGAAGTAGTTTATACTGGCACTTAAATTGTATAATGGTCTAAATGCATCTTTATCTTTTATTGTTTTTAGAGATAATAAATTTTTATTTCTAAGGCTAAAGTTTAATTTGTGACAGCTTTTTGTAATAGCTATTACAAAAAGATTCAAGGTCCTGACATTGTCAGGAACCAGTGTGCACAGCCATATACACACACAAACATACAGCTGTCACATAATTATAATTAAAAATTAAATAAACATCGTCTTACTGATAATGTTTTCCTCTTGCAGGCATTTATTTTTGTAAAACAAATCTTGAGTCATATACATGCTTATTAGAATTTTTATTCATTATCTGTTTCTGTAAAAGAAATCAAGCCTATAGTCTTAATATCAGAGAGATAAATCTTTAAAACTTAATGCTATTATTTGTAAAGATTTTAGAAAATGTTGCCCTGTTGGAGAAATTATGTCACTAGGGATAGGCTTTGAACATTTACATCTACAAATCATTTTCAGTTCTCAGTATCTGCTTCATGATGCAGATTAAATGTGTGAGTTCTCAGCTTTCTTCTTTAGCTCCCAAGTCTGAAACTTGTTGCCATACAACTTTCATAGTGATCCTGTATTCCTCTACAACCAAACGTATCTCTAAACGTGATGATCATTTAACTAAATGAAAAATTAGTGCCACTTAGTATTACACACATAAGAAACACAGATTGCCTCTCCCTGACGAACTGTGTGTGGACTAAGCAATGGTGAGATAATATTTGCATTCTTTTTTTTTTGAGTCAGTTGAGGATTAAAAGCAGGACTTCACACATGTGCATCAAATATTTCATCTGAGCCCCATCTCATGACCATTTTTCCTACTTATTGATAACTGGTATTGGTGCTGCTTTTATCATGGAGCTAAAATAGGTTGGTCTCACAGCCTCCAGTCAGTTTAAAAAGAGGAAAATCACATGGCTCTCCAATGCATGGCACCACCACTCATTCCCAGAAATCACACCAGTGGAGATGCTGCCATATGGGACTCTTTAAGCTCACACAACAGTCACTGCTTACAGGAGTTCTGAAAAGCAGATTCAGCAACTTCTAGGAGCTGGGGCAGTAAACACCCCAGAATATAGCTAGATTCTCAGGAAACTGAAGGAGTGTAGCCATCTACTAGGGAACCCTGGCTGCCGGCATGGTCATTTAAGCTTTGTTTCTTGGTCAGGGAATGTTGCAGACATACAGTAAAAATATTAGACTGAGAAAACCTTAAAAACGATACAGTAAAAAATGAGTATTGACAATCATATAAAAACCTAATTGTAAAAACAAAATAATAGTAAAGTCTTTTAAGATAAAGTAAAGCAATACAAAAAATAATAGATGTAAATGATAGGAAATATATAAGATGCCTGGATCCTGTATAGTGCTTTGTTGACTTTGAAGTTTTAAAATGTTAATGAACAAAAACAATAGCAGCTGAGAGACATTGTAGTATGGATAATACAAAATTATACCAACCTACATAAATTAAAAAATGTCTTAACTACAAAATAAAAGTTAGAAAATATGTTGAGATAGTTGAATGATTATACCTTTGTTTCCACTGGAAACAAAAATTACAGTATTCTTCAAATTTAGTAAATATCAGATATTATTAGAGAAGACCTGCTGAGAATCTTGGCTACAGATATGAGGAAAAAAGCCAAGAAAGACTACAGGACAGGTGACATATATCCTGATCCCTTTTAGGGGAGAACAGATTGGAGACTGAATGAAACATGATAAATTGTGTAAGCTACAGAGTTCTCAAGACTTATTATTACATGCCACTCTTTCATATGGCATGGATAGAAATTTATATTACACTTTGGTTATGCAGTTCAAACAGGCCTACAAAGTTAACAGGTACTTTTAACTGCTCAAACATAAAACAAAGTATCAACTTTAGCTGACACGTACATACAAAACATACAATAACTGTGTTGATATAGATATATATGATATGTTTAAAAATTTATGTGTGTACAAAAAAAGCAACAGGAAAACAGACATCCAAAAGGACAAGTAGTTTGAGGAAGCAGGCTCTCAAAATATCTTTGTTATAGTTTCCTCAAAATTATACATCCAGAACAACTTCAAAGGTACTAACTGAGATGGTCCAACCTCACAAACTTCTTCCATTAGACTTCAGATAAGCTCTACACTTTCCCATCACACAGAGACGAAGAAAAAAAGTATAGCTAGCTCTACCAGAACTTGACCATTACCCATTATTTCAGAATGCTCTAGAGATGCTTTTGTCCTCAGACAATAAGAAGCAGTCTAGAGAACACTATGCTCACATTCCCAAGAGGTGTGGTAGGTGATTTGGGTAATTTATTGTGTTATGGATATTTGTCATCATTTAGGGGGATTGGTTGCAAGATGCTATTGGTCATGGTAAGGAAAAATTCTGAACAATGGATATTAGATTCTCAGATCCTTCACTGAAAGAAAATTACAGAGATATAGTATAGAAATTATGGGATAAAAGGGTATCTTATTGACTCTACTTTTAAACAACCACCAATGTGAAATATTTTACATTGGTATGGGTTTTTGCATATTGTCACAAGTTTAAGGTTATTTTTGGTATACTGTATGTGTGTTTCTATTCACAATCAAGGCAATATATCTTCACACTTGTACAAATATCCAGCAACATTTCCCACTTCTCCTTAATAAAAAGAAAAGGTTTTAACTCTAACATAGTAAAACTATATATATTAAGAAAAATTATCAAGTATGAATTACATTCACAATGTTTAGTGTCTATGTTTTTGGCAAATTTGGAGAAAGTACTGTATTATCTATATTATCTTATTGAGTCCAAAGTTTTATGCCTAAACCCTTTTTATTATAACTTGAATTACTATCATGTGAATATCCTTTTAGACCTAAAACAATCTTTTTAAATTAGCAAGATTTTATTGTTCTTACTTAGAGTTTTTTGCTATGACAGAACACCATGACCAAAAGGCAGATTGAAGAGGAAAGAGATAATTTGGCTTACACTTAATCATTGCTGTTCATCACTAAAGAAGTCAGGATAGGTACTCAAACAGGGCAGGATCCCAGAAGCAGAAACTGATGCAGAGGCAGGAAGGTGAGCTGCTTGCTTGCTTACTTGCCTTCTATGGCTTTCTCAGCTCACCTCCTTATAGAAACGAGGACCAGCATCCTGGTGATGGTACTATACACTAGGAGCTGGGCCCTTCTCCACTGATCACTAAATGAGAAATGGCTTCCATCTGGTTCTCACAGAGCTATTTCCTCAACTGCACCTGTTTTTTCTGATGACTCTAACTTGTATTAGTTTGAAACAACATACAATCCAGTGTAGTTTCTCAACCTTATAAATATTATATCTCTTGGTTTATATATATATATATATATAGTATTTATCAAGAAAAACAGTAAAATGAATTTAAAATGCTGATAAGTTAACAATAACTATAAAGAAGATAAAAATCATAAGCATGACTTATCAAGGGTGCTAATGTAAATAAGATTGCTACACATATATTTACTTTGTGTTCAGCTTTCCCTCTGAATTTTTTTTGCCGTCCCTGTATATCCCCATTCAAGGTCCCTTCCCCCTTCCGCCACATCAGGTCATTTTTTCTTCTACACAACTCCCCATCCCCTCCCTGGGCAGGGAGCAGACAGTCCTATTGTCCCACTGACCCAATAATGCTTAGATCAGTCTCCACTCCTGACAAATCCAGTTTTGTCCCCCCTCCCTCAAGAGTGAGTCAGGTGTTCCCATAGTTGGAGTGGGATCTGAAGGGTCTTGTATAAATATTTTTTTTTCTAAATTTGGTAACAAGAAAAATTGATTTCTATCTAGTCATCAATCCCATTTGGAACCCCAAAAGAATAAAATATTACCTGAGTAAACAGAAAGTGAGTAGATACCAACTTCCCAAATTATAGAAACAACAAAGACATGTGGCTGCTTAGACAGTCACCCAAGATTCTTCTGGAACATTGGAGAGATCATCCTTGGCATGCGAACCTAGAATATCTGATAGACTTTCGTTGATGTAGGAATATTTTATTTTTATTTATTTTTGAATAAAGTCTCAGTTTTTCTCCATGTAGAAGTAGGAATTTTCTACTGTGTGAAAGTTTGAGGAGTAATGGTAGTAATTCTTCTTTGAATGTCCAGTAGAATTCTGCAATGAAACCATCTGGACCTGGGCTTTTTTTACTTGGGAGGCTTATAATAACAGCTTCAATTTCCTTTACGTTTATAGGTCTATTTAAGTAATTAATCTGATCTTCATTTAAAATTGGTAAATGGTACCTATCCAAAAAGCTGGCCATTTCCTCTAGGTTTTCCATTTTTGCGGAATGTATATTTTCAAAGTATGACCTGATAATTCTCTGGATTTCCTGGTGGTCTGTAGTTATGTCCCCCTTTCCATTTCAGATTTCGTTGATTTGGACATTCTCTCCCTGCTTTTTGGTTAGTTTGGATAAGAGTTTATCTGTCTTTTTAACTATCTTGATTCATTGATTCTTTGTATTGTTCTTTTTGTTTCAATTGTGTTGATTTCAACTCTAAGTTTGATTATTCCCTGCTGTCTACTCTTTCTAGGTGAGTTTGCTTCTAATTGTTCTAAGGCTTTCAGCTGTGCTATTAGTTCTCCATCATATAAACAAACTAAAGAAAAAAAAGACATGATTATATCCTTAGAAGCTGAAATAGCCTTTGACAAAATCTAACACTCATTTATGATAAAAGCTTTGGAAGGATCAGTAATACAGGGAAAATATCTCAATATATTAAAAGCGATTTATAAGAACCTGACAGTCAACATCAAACTTAATGGATAAAAACTCAAAGCAATCCCACTAAAATCAAGAACGAGATATCCTCTCTCCACTTCTATTCAATATATTTCTCCAAGTTTTAGCTAAAGCAATAAGAGAACAAAAGGAAATTAAGGGGATACAAACTGGAAAAGTAGAAGCGAAACAATTTTTATTTGCAGATAATATGATTGTATACATAAGTGACCCAAAAAATTCTACCAAGGAACTTCCACAGGTAATAAACACCTTCAGCAATGTAGCTGGATACAAGCTTAACTCAAAGAAATGTGTAAACCTACTATACATTAAACATAAAAGAGCTGAAAAAGAAATAAGGGAAATATCACACTTTATAACAGCTACAAATAACAGTAAATACCTTGGAGTAACTATAACCAAAGAAGTAACAGATCTATTTGACAAAAATTTTAAGTCACTGAAGAAAGAAATTGAAGAGGATATCAGAAAATGGAAAGCTCTTCCATGTTCCTGGATAGGTAGGATCAACATATTAAAGGCAATTCTATCAAAATCATTCTACAGATTCAATGCACTGCCCATCAAAATCTTAACACAATATTTTACGGAACTTGAAATAACAATACTAAATTTCATTTGGAATAACAGGAAATCCAGGATTGCCAAAATAATTTTGCTCAACAAAAGAATCTCAGGAGGCATCTCCATTCTTAACTTCAAGTTATACTATAGAGCTACAGTAATAAAGATAGCTTGGTACTGGTATAAAAACAAACTTGTGGTTCAATGGAATAGAATTGAGGATCCAGGCATTAACCCACAAACCTATGAACACCTAATCTTCAATAGAGAGGCCCAAAATATTTAATGAAATATAGACAGTATCTTTAACAAATGGTGTTGGCATAGCTGGTTGGTAGTGTGTAGAAAAATACAAATAGGTCCAAACGTATCACCCTGCACAAAACTCAAATCCAAGTTAATCAAAGACCTCAACATAAACCCAGCCACTGTGAATTTGATAGAAGAGAAAGTGGGAAATACCCTTCTATGAATTGGCACAGGTGACCACTTTCTAAATATAACAACAGTGGCACTTACACTAAGAACAACAATCAATAAGTGGGACCTCCTGAAACTGAGAAGCTTCTGTAAAGCCAAGGACACTGTCAATAGGACTAAACGACAGTCTACAGAATGGGAAAAGATTTTCACTAAGCCTACAAGTGATAGATGATTGATCTCTAAAATATATAGAATACTCAAGAATCTAGAGCACAAAACTTTAAATAAGTCAGTCAAAAATTGGGGTTCAGAACTAAAAAGGGAATTCTCAACAGAAGAATTACAAATGGCTGAAAGGCAGTTGAATAAGTGCTCACCATCTTTAGTCATCGGAGAAATGTTAATCAAAACAACTTTGAGATACCACCTGACACCTGTCAGATTGGTTAAAATAGAAGACACAGATTACAGCCTATGTTGGAGAGGTTGTGGAGCAAGGGGAACAGTCCTCCATTGTTCATGGGAGTGTAAAGTTGTTCAGCCACTCTGGAAAGTAGTATGGTGGTTTCTCAGGAAATAGTGAATCAATCTCCCTAAGGATCCAGCTATACCACTTCTGGGTGTATACCCTAAAGATGCACAGTCACAATCCAAAGGCATTGGCTCAACTATGTTCACAGCAGCATTATTCATAATAGCAAGAACCTGAAAACAACCTAGATGCCCTTCAACTGAAGAACAGATTAACAAACTGTGGTACATCTACACAGTGGAGTACTACTCAGTAGTAAGGAAAAATTATATCCTAAAACTTGCAGGCAAATGGATGGATTTGGAGAATATCCTCCTGAGCTAGATATCACAAACCCAGAAAGATAAGCAGGGGATATTCTCACTCATTAGTGGACTATAAGCAAAAAAAGCAAAAAGTAAAGCATGTCCAGGCTGTAAACCACAACCATTGAAAAGGTTGGGATCTGAAACGCCTTGAATCCCACTCCCCCTAGAGGAACACCTGCCTCAGTCTCAATGTTGAGAGGAGAAAACTGGATCTGTCAGGAGTGGAGGCTGAACTGAGCTATACTGGGACTTTGGGACCTCCTACCCATGTTGTGGAGGAAATGGGGAGATGTGGAGAAGAGAGAGTGACTTGAGGGGGTGGGAGGGGGAAGAGACCTTGAATAAGAATATACACGGATAGAAAACGTGACTTTTTTCATAATTAAAAAAATAGTAATCAGATATATTCACCTCTATATGTGGACATGTTCAGATCTACATGTATATAATTATATATGCATGTATGCTTATTCATAATTTTTCTGTAACGTAAACATTTTAATTGTAAAATATGTTAACCACCTAAATATTTGCTAATGAATTACTGTTTTATAAATTATAATGTATACATGTTGTGGTTTATGGTGAGCAGGAAATAAAAATAAATAAATAAATAAACAAGCTTCTCTAAAATATACCACATCTTGTGTGTATGTGTTTGTGTGTGTGTGGGGGGGGGGGAAATCTATAAAAATTTACAAAATTTTAAACAATTCCATGTGTTCTATATTCTTTATGTAGTAAAACTTAAAAATGACAACAAACATATCATTAATAAATACATTAAACTCATGGATATTAAATGACTGATTACTGAATGGCAAATGGGTCACCGAAGAAATAAAGAAAGAATGTTTTTAAAATTAGAAAGAAAAAAATTAAATTCTTGCATCTAAATAAAAATAAAACACAACAAAACTTGTGAGACATCCTGAAAGCAGTTCTACAAAGTCAAATTTTAGCAATAAGTGCCTATAACAATATGTCAGTATAAGCCCAAATAAATGATTTAACGATGCAACTCAAACAGTGGAACAAATAAACTCAAATCCAGTAAAGAAAAATAAATAACAAAAATTAGAGCAGAAACTAAGGAAATAGAAACAAAATAATTTAAGGAATAAAGAAATCTAAGAGCTAGTTCTTTAAGAATATAAACAAATATTCACAGACTACTGGGCCAACTAATCCCCCACACACAAAAAAAGAGTTCACCTAAAATTAACAGTATCAAAAGTAAATAAGGGAACATTAGAGCAGATACCAAGGAATTTTAAATTATAAGGCATCTTTTAAAAAGTAGTACTCCATTAAGTTGGAAGACCTAACAGAGATGGCTGAATTTCTAGAGTATATCAAAGGACCCAAACTAAAACAGAACATGATCCAAACATTTGGAACAAGTAAGACTGAAGTTGTAATAACACACCTTCTAACTGCTCAAAGGCGAGAGCCAGACCATGCACCACAAAATTCTACTACATGTTCAAAGATCTACACTTAATACTTTTTAAACTATAGAAGAAGAAAAAGAAGAATAGAAGGAAGAAGAAAGGTATGTTCAGTGATTATGGAAAGAGAAACAGTAGGAATATCCCCAAATATAATTTTATAAAACTATAATGCCCAAATCAGATTAAGACATAACAAAATAATAAGAAATTACAGGCTAATATTCTGTATTAACATAGATTTAAAACTATTCAAAAAATTGACAAATAGAACACAGACATACAACCCAAAGATTTTACAGCAGGACCAGGTTGGCTTTATCTCTAGATAAATGTAAGAAACCACATAAATGTACCTAAACATAAAAATTACATTTTACTACATTCTAAATATTTATCATTATAGCAATAGATAAGTATAGTACTTACTTTTTAACAATGAAACTTCTCTTTACTAAAGATAGATAGCATTACAGAATATGATAACAAATCAAAATGTAGAGTTGCAGAGCCCAGTTCCAACTTATACATCTACAACACAGAGATCATCGCAGTAGAGTGTAGAGAAAGATTCTAAGTGTCAGAGAAAGAGAACGTTTGCTATGAGTTTGCTAAAGAAGGAGGACACCAATAGACATTCTAATATTAAAGGCTAAAAGCCCACGAAGCCTCAGTTCTCGACAAAGAAGTATGAGCAACAAAGTAACACTGAGATCAGGGCAAATAGTCTACGCCAGGGAAAAGCATATCATTTGGTTATCTAGTACTAAACGGTTTCTTCCAAGGACCTGCCCTTGTGGGAATTACAGTGGCATCTTTCATGGGCGTTTTTTTTTTGTGTTTTTTTTTTTTTTTTGCGGGCAATGCCACGAACAGGTTGTGGGTACGTGATTTTGGGGATGACGAGTCCACTTTATCTCACTGTGTGTGGGTGTAATGTCCTGACGACTCTTGCTTGCTGGTTCCATATTTCCCTTTAAGTTTCAGCATGAGAAATAAGCCAGATAAATCCATACTTCCATATTCACCCTTAGGGTACATGCTAGAGGAGTTGAGACCTCTTAGCCTTATACCCTATTTAGATACTACCAAGCTGATCCATTATGGTACAAAGAAATGGCCTGGATATCCCTTAGAAAATAATCTAAAGTGGCCTCCTAATGGCACCCTGAATCCCGATATTTTGTGGGAATTATCTAATTATTGCCAGCAAACTAGCAGATTGAAAGAGTTCCCCTATATACAAGCTTTCTCTTAATTAAGTTCTAAGCCTTCCCACCTAAGTTCTCCTGCTTGCCTGCTGTTAGCCACTTCCTCAGACCCTGATGATTCTCATCTTCCACTGGATCCTGCAAATGACCCTCCACCCTTTAGACATCAATGTACTCCTACTGCCCCTTCCTCTCTGCCTATCACCCACTCCTCAAGCCTCTATGGACCCTGATCCAATTCTACCTCTGTGGGAAGTACAGGGCGTAGATGGAATAGTTAAAGTGTATACTCCCTTTCCTTTGTCTGAACTCTCCCAGGTTGCAAAGAAGTTAGGCTCTTACAGTTCGAATTCTACTGCCTTTATAAAAGAATTTCAGTACTTAACCCAATCCTATGACCGCACCTTTTAAGATGTATATACAATTTCAACCATTAATCATTTACCTGAGGAGCACAGGTGAGTTTGGGAGCAGGCCAGACTACATGCAGATGAGGTTCATCAAACAAATTTAGCACACCCCCCAGGAGCTGAGGAGGTTCCAGATGTAGATCCACATTGGAATTATAATACACAATGGGGAATTGTAGCCAGAGATAATTTTGTGACCTGCTTGCTGGTGGGTTTGTATAGAGCTGCCCTGAAGCCAGTCAATTTTGAGAAACTTCAGGAGGTGATTCAAAATAAATAGGAAAATCCATCCCAGTTTTTAGAGCGCTTTACAAGTGTGCTCTTGTAGTTCACAAATTTAGATCCCCAGAGCACTGAGGGAAGACAGCTTCTTATGACCCATTTCTTTAATCAAAGCTACCTGGACATAAAAGCCAAGCTTAGATCTCTTGAGAAGGTCCCACTAACTCCACAAGCAAACATTTTGGTGCTTGCATTCAAGGTGTATCACTGGAGAGATGAGAGAATTAGGCAGGAGAAATACCTCCTGCTGGCCTGCTGGCAGAGGCCATCCAGGTCATGTCCTAAGTGTTATAGACACCACTGGCCAGGCAGCTGTGGCCCTGCATCAAAGAGTGGGGACACAATGAGCTTGGATGAGGTGCATAATGTCCTGGGACTGGCCAAGGATGAATTATAGTGCCCAGGCCCTCTTAGTACACAGAGAGAGCCTCGGGTAGATATTGATGTTTCTGGCCAGACTATTTCTTTCCTGGTGAACACTGGAGCTGCACTCTCAGTTCTGCAGGAGTATTGGAATCTCTTTCTTTCAGGCCTTACAATTGTCGGGGTAGGAAGCAAGTCCATGCGACCTTATCAGACACCGCCACTTAATTGCGTTTTTAGAGAAACTCCTATTACTCAGTCATTTTTAGTTATGTCAAGTTGTCCAACAGCTTTAATGAGAAGAGATTTCTTAGCAAAAGTGGGAGCTTTCATTTCATTTAGTGATCACATTTGCCTAAACCCAGCTTCGCCAGTCGCTCCAACTGTTCTCTGTTTCTTTTACTGTCCAATCAGCCTGTAAGTTCTATGTTCCTGACAATCTGCTTCCTCCCTCCTCCATCACCTGCCTTCTCCCCTCACTCCAAAGTAGATGGGACCATATAGAGTAATTCTGACAACTCCTACAGCTGCTAAACTTGAAGGCTTCCTACACTGGTTTCATTTGTCTAATCTTAAACCTTTTATCCCCCCGTCCTCAAAATAGCCAGATAGGAGAACCAAAATCTTAAAAAACCAGCTCCAAGCTTCCTTTGCAGCTGGCCAGAGTAGAAGCCAAGGTGGTAAACAAAGGGCCCCAGGCAGTCTGCTTGGAATCCAAGGTAAACAAAGGATTGTTCAACTCTGCAGTAAAAGCAGCCACTCCCTGAAGATGCTATGCAAGTAAAACAAAGACCATTCCCCCCACCCCTTCAGGAGTCCAGGTAGGCAAAATACAGGATACTTTAATCCTTTCCCTTTACCAGACCTAGCAAGGATCCACAGATATTAACATGCAGGCAGCAGACAATAGAATCCCTTAGCAGAAGAAAATAACCATTCCCACAAGGCAGCTAACTCAAGGTTTACTCCCAAATTTCTTTCTTCCCTCCTTTCCCTTAGCCTGTCACTCCCAAAGCTCTATCACTGCAGACAATAGAATCCCTTAGCAAAAGAAAAGAACCATTCACACACCCTGCTAATTCAAGGTTTACTTCCAAACTCCTTTCCCTTTAGTCACTCACAAAGCTCTATCACTAACCCATATTTTTTCAGAGCTCCAGGAAACTAAAGACCTCTCTGTCCTTGTGTCAGCAGGAAGTAACAAAGATGACCACAGTGACCCGTTCCTGAAAATAAACTCTCTCTCTCTCTCTCTCTCTCTCTCTCTATATATATATATATATATATATATATATATATCAAAAGGGCAGAATGTAAGGATTTCCATAGCTTGCATTCACCTGGAATGCAACAATGTCAATCATCCCCCTGGGTGTGGCAATGCAAACATGGGCCTGACCAGCCTTTTAATGAATGGGCTCACACAAGTTCTGGCCCCTTCTCTTTTCTCTCTGCTCCCTTCTGCCCCTATCTCTGCTCCCCGCTTTATAAACTCTAGAGTGGTACTTCCGATGTTGAGATTCCATTCACGCACCACGGGCAAAAAACGAACAGTAGGTCTAATAAGTTACTTAAGTAAGTCAGAGTAAGAATGCACGAAAATTACTTGCTGTGTGTTTATATGAATTTTATGGATATTTATAACGCTCTTGCATAATTATTTTTGAAAATAAAAGACACGGGAACAGTGATTTAAGTAAAGTGCCCTATGGTCCCAAACACAAACCTTCCCCATAGATCTAAAGAGATGACTTCATAATATCAGGTTTGCAGGTATATATCCCATGAGAAATTAGGGTGAAGTAATTCAATGTCTTATTTATAGTGAATGGGAACAAGTACTCAACACAGCTATCCCTTCATATAGGCTTGCTACTCCCTATACCTCTAGAAGAATTTAGAATACAGAAACACTTGGTACTACCAAATATGAAACATATATGACTAAGAATACATATCAGGTAATTCAGAAAATTAATAAAAGGTTTATAATTGAAGAATTTTAAAAATACTTTAACAGGATTTATTTGCTTTCACTTTTATGTAGATGAGTGTTTTGCCTAAATGTATGTCTGTGTATCACCTGTGTACTGTACTAAAGGAAGCTATATAGGTACTATATTCTTTAAAATTGGTGTTATAGATAGTTGTTAGCTTCTAGGTGGTTGCTAGAAACAAAATCTAGATCTTCTGAAAAAGCAGTAAGTGTTCTAAACAAATGAGCCATGTCTCTTGCCCTCCAAAAGTGAGCATATATTCTCCAAAAATGTCTTTTTAAAATGTTGTGTTTAATTATAGTGAACTGAAATTGGTGCTAATTATGGCTATTTTAAAGGTATTTGTCTTTTTCTATTGTACAGGAAGGAGGAAAGAAGAAACTATCTCTATGAAGATCATGGAAATTTTCTTTAGTTTTTAAAGTAAGTTTAAGCAAAAATTTAAATAGTTGAACTATCATTTAATATTCTATTTTTAAAACTCATAACTAGTTTTTATTTTGTTTTGTGAGAGGAATAGAATACTACATGTGTAAATGTTCCAACAGAGTAAAAATATTTGACAAAAACCACCACACTGTTACAAGAACATGAACATCAACTCTTAAGGGAAATTTATTGAGAATTTCAGAAAATACCAAATTCCCCAAAATACCAAAAGAGGAAAAGGATGAGACATTTTATTTAAAAGATATCCCCAGCATTGGGAGTAATTTTGTGTACATCCTTATCTTACAGATCATAAATCAGAGACATAGAGATATTAAAATGCTTACTGAACATTATAGAATCAACTATTTAATATAATTGGCCACAACTTGTAGTCAGAAGTTTCTGGCTCAGCTGAGCTCTGAGGTCTGGACACACAGACCCAAGTAATCACACAAAGTCTTATATTAATTACATGCTATTTGACCTATGGCTCAGAGATATTACTTGCTAACTCTTACTTCTAAACTAATCTTTGATTAGCAATATCTCAAGGTTTATTAAGATGTTTCCAAATCTGCTCTTCTGCTATTTAAATGAATAAACCAATAACAAATCACTTCATATTTTTAAATTCTTAATACCTTAGGGGCATGAAAAAGAAAATCTGAAATAAGAATACAGTTTTGTTTTGTTTTTAAGTTTGGGGATGTGCCAGGCATAAGTAGAAAGATCATGTGTTGCTTTGAATTAGAATTGATCACAATAACTTTAAATTTTGAACAGAATGTTCATACATAAATCGCTGCCATATAAATTATTCCTACTGAGAAAATCTGGCTTCATTTGCCATACTTTAACAGTGGGGAATCATAAGCATATGGGAAGTTGCCAGGGAGGGTTAAGAAATAGCTTTAAAAATGATATTTGAGATTTTACTTTATAAATATAGCCACTAATTGGAGGGAAAGAGAAATAATAATAGCATAAATTATATCCCTTAAAACTATGCTTTTTCAATAGGGCAAATAAAGGAAAAGGGTATAGATCATAATAAAGATAAAGATTTGTTGTCAATATCAATAAATCAGATGCAATAAACCTGAATTATGCAACTTTATTCTGAAGGAATATATGTTAGCTCACTAGAGACTTGATTAATCTTCTATTATCATAGCAGATTTTAATGTTAATATATCATTTTTGGCAAGTGCAAATGAGAAACATATTTTTCTTAAATACAGCAATGCTACCAGAAAAGTGAATACTACAACTTCATTAATGTCTGTAGCAGTCTGACATCAAGATGGTATAATTATGATGTTATGCTTTACAATATTCCTCTGTAGAATAATAAAAAATATTAATGTAGCATGATACATTCCCATGAAGTCATCTTCAATTGACTGATGCCATGACATTGTTATGTTCAGACTTCGAAGTGAGCATTAATAAAATTAATACTAAAATGTTGTTACTGTACCATTTTAAAATGCTAGGATGCTGAATGAATTCACCAGCTATTCAGGTAATGACAAAAATCTTATAGCTTATGAAAATGTTAGAAGTGTTCATGCCAAGAAATATTTAAACATATATTTTAGAAATAATTTACTTGTTAATAAAGTGAGGAATGTATGAGTCTCCAGGTGGTACCATGAAATATCCTTGAGTTTTAAGTTTAAAATATACTCTTTACAAAGTATTTTTATTTTATTTAAAAAATTAATAATATTCATAATTATCCTTGTACATATTTATAGAGTGAAAAAATACTCAATGATTATTTCACTCAAAAAATAAAAAGAACTATCTGAAAAGATTTTAACAGTAATTTTTTAAACATTTTTTATTACAAACATCAATACTTCAAGGATCTTTGGTCCATTTTATAAAAGAAAATAATTCATTAGAAATAATAATTAATTTGAAATTGATCCTACCTCCTATAATTGTAACATTTTGCTAAGCCTATTCTTGCAAGTGGATTTTAGAAAGGCAGACACATTCAAGAGAATTTCATATGAGATGAGTCAGAAGCTTATCAAATCTGGTTAACTTACTTTCTGTCATCTTGGTAGAAAATTATAACCAGAGCAATTAAAGAAACCAATGCCTATTGTAAAAAACCATATTGCTCTGGATAATAAAACTGCTTTAGAACATAAAACATAAATTTCAGGAAATAGCATAAAGTTAAGACTTTTTTTTTTGCAAAATTCTATAAATGACAAAGGAAGAATTGTATAAATAAATGACATTATAATTGAAGGTCTTGTAGATACGGTACAGATAGAACAATAATTACATGTAGGTCTTAACATCCAAATTGGTATCTTCAGGAGGTCAGTATTCAGGATTTAGGGACTGGAACTTATCTCAGATAAAAGAAAGTGTGAGATCAGTTGAATGTATAGGGTCAGAAGACAGGGAAAAATTGAAGTCATATGTGTCTAATACAGCAATGAATTTTTTGAGACAAAATTTGTTACAGCAATGGAATACTCATATTAAAATTCTTCAAATCTCAGAAATAAACAATAAACTAATATTTGTTTCTGGAAAAACTATTAAAATGTATTAAACAGTAACTGACCACTCAGATTGTACAAAAACAGGGCGTAGCAGCTGTTGATTTTTCCAAGATATCAACAGCTCTACCTTTAAAATGGTTGACTGGCAAACATGTCCTAGTAGAAACATAGTCTTTGATATCATAAACATTACAGGTCTTGTAAGACCTGGTATAGGAGCAGCTAAATTGTCTGTTAGTGAAGAATTAACCATCTCCTAGAATTCTCCTATATTTGTTATTTTAAAAAAAAATCTAGAAAATAATGTATGGTAAGAAATCAAAGAGCTGTTAATAAGATGATTCAAACAATAGGCTTTATACCTGGAATTTTCCTGCTTTCTTTATTACCTAAAGGCTAGTCTGTCATAGTTTTTGACTTAAAAGACTGTTTCCTCACTATACCTTTACAAGAAAAGAGAATATTTTCCCTTCTTGGTATGTACTTATAATAATTGTCAGCTTATTAGGAGATATCAGTGGAAGATTCTCACACTTGAGATGTTAAATAGGCCTACTCTGTGCAAATGTATTGTACAACAACTACTAAAAATTATACAGAACAGCACAGCTGAAAACCTTAGAAAAATTAGAAGCAAACTCATGTAGAAGGAGTAGACAGCAGGAAATAATAAAACTTAGAGCTGAAATCAGTACAATTGAAACAAAAAACAATACAAACAATCAGTGAATCAAAGAGTTGGTCAGCAAGATAGATAAACCCCTATCCAAACTAAAAAAAGCAGAGAGAAAGTATCCAAATGAACAAAATCAGAAATGAAGAGGGGGACATAAAACAGACACCCATGAAATCCAGAGAATTATCAGGTCATGCTTTGAAAAACCTAACTCCACAAAAATGGAAAACCTAGAAGAAATGGACAGCTTTTGGACAGGTACCATTTACCAAAATTAAATCAAGACCAGATTAAATACCTAAACATACCTATAACCCTAAGGGAAATGAAAGCTGCCATTAAAAGCCTCCCAAGTATAAAATGCCCAGATACAGATCATTACAGTACAGAATTCTAACAGTCATACAAAGAAGAATTATCACCAGTAGTCCTCAAACTGTTTCACACAGTAGAAACTGAAGGAATATTGGCAAACTCCTTTTATGAGGCCATAATTACTCTATAACCATGCCACTCAAAGATGCAACTAGGAGAATTACAGGCCAATTTCCCTCATGTATATTGATGCTAAAATTCTGAACAAAATTTTGGCAAACTGTATACAACAACATATAAAAAATATCATCCACCATGACCTAGTAGGTTTCATACCAGAAATGTAGGGATGGTTCAACATACAAAAACAATAAATGTCAGCCATTATTTGAACAAATTGAAGGGAAAAAAAACACGATTATATCCTTAGATGATATAAAAAGCCTTTGACAAAATCCAACACTCCTTTATGATTAAAAAGTCCTGGAGAGATTAAAAATACAGGGAAAATACCTAACTATAATAAAGGCAATTTACAAAAATCTGACAGCCAACATCAAACTTAATGTAGAAAAACTTAAAGCAATCCCACTAAAATCAAAAACTAGACAAGGATTTGTGATACCTTGCTCAGGAGGCTATTCTCCAAATCCAAATCTTCCCTTATCTATTCAATATTGTTCCTGAAGTTTTAGCTAAAGCAAAAGAAAATGAAGGAGATACAAATTGGAAAAGAAAAAGTGAAACAATCTTTATTTGCAGATACTATGATTGTATACATAAGTGACCCACAAAATTCTACCAGAGAACTTCTACAGCTGATAAACACCTTCAGCAATGTAGCAGGATACAAGATTAACTCAAAGAAATGTGCAACCCTTGTATACACTAAAGATAAAAGGGCTGAAAAAGAAAAAAGGGAAACATCACCCTTTATCGTAGCTGTAAATAGCATTAAATATCTTGGAATAGCCAGAGAAGTAACAGATATATTTGACAAAAATTTTAAATCATTGAAGAAAGAAATTGAAGAGGATATCAGAAAATGGAAAGCTCTCCCAGTCCCTGGATAGGTAGGATTAACATAGAAAAATGGCAGTTCTACCAAAAGCAATCTACAGATTCAATGCACAGCCCATCAAAATCCCAACACTACTTTAAAAAACATTTAAAGAACAATATTCAATTTCATTTGGAATAATAGGAAAGCCAGGGTTGCTGAAACAATTTTGCTCAACAGAAGAAACTCAGGAGGCATCACCATCTCTGACTTCAATTTATAATATATAGCTACAGTAATAAAAATAGCCTGGTACTGGCATTAAAAACAGACTTGTGGATAAATTGAATTGAACTGAAGATTTCAACATTAACCCCTAAACCTATGAACACTTGATTTTTGACAAAGAGGCCCAAAATATTCAATGGATAAAATGGATTTAAGAAATGGTGTTGGCACAGCTGGATGGTAGTGTATAGAAAACTGCAAATAGATCCAAGCCTATCACCCCACACAAAACTCAAATCCAAGTAGATCAAAGACCTCATCATAAACTCAGCCACACTGAACCTGATAGAAAAAAAAGTGGGAACCACCTCCATTGAATTGGCACAGGTGACCACTTCATAAATATAACACCAGTAGCACAGATACTAAGAACAACAATCAATAAGTGGGACCTCCTGAAACTGAGAAGCTTCTGTAAAGCAAAGGATACGGTCCATAATACAAATCAACAAGCTACAGAATAGGAAAAGATTTTCCCCAACCCTTTAAGAGACAAAGGATTGATCTCTAAAATATATAGAGAACTCAAGAAACTAGAGCACAAATCCTTAAATGACCCAATTGAAAAATGGGGTTCAGAACTAAAAAGGAAATTCTCAGCAAAATTAAAAATGGCTTTAAGACACCTAAAAAAGGGTTATCTTTAGCTATCAGAGAAATGCAAATCAAAATAACTTTGAGATACCACTTTACTCCTGTCAGATTGGCTAAGATAAAAGACACAAATGACAGCCTATGCTGCAGAGGTTGCAGAGCAAGGGGAACATTCTTCCATTGTTGTGGGATTGTAAATTTGTTCAACCACTATGGAATGTAGTGTGATTTCTCATAAAACTGGGAATCAATCTCCCCAAAAACCCAGCAATACTACTACTGGGTATTATACCCTAAAGATGCACATTCACACCCCAAGGGCATTATCTCACCTGTGTGCATAGCAGCATTATTCATAATAGCAAGAACCTAGAAACAACCTAGGTATCCCTCAACTGAAGATTGGATTAACAAACTCTGATACTTCTACACAATAGAGTACTACTCAGCAGTAAGAAAAAACGATATATTAAAATTTGCAGGAAAGTCAATGGATTTGGAGAATAGCCTCCTGAGCAAGGTATCACAAATGCAGAAAGATAAGCAGGGGATGTATTCACTCATTAGTGGACTTTAAAAAAAAAGAAGCTAAGCCTGTCCAGGCTGCAAACCACAACCAATGAATACCTTGGGATCTGACACTCCTTGGACCAGCACTTTGGTGTCCACCCACTTCAGAGGAATACCTGAACCAGTCTTGTTGGAGTGAGGAAAGCAGATCTGCCTGGAGTAGATGCTGAACTAAGCTGCATTGATACCTTGGGCCCTCCTGCCCTTGCTGGGGAGGAGACAAAATGAGGGCGAGAAGAGTGAATATATGTGAGGGGTGGGAGCTAGAAGAGAGTCTGAACAAGGGGATACATGGATAAAAAATATTACTTTTTTCATAAGAAAAAAAGGAAGAAATTAAAATAGTTGTTTATGTACTGTTCTCTCAATTTATAATTTACCATTATATGGATGATATCTTACAAGCAGATTCAAATTTAGATACATTAGAAAAGATATTTGAAGAAAACAAGAATAAAAATCTTTGTTGGTGATTACAAATTGCTCCTAGAAAAATACAAAGTGAAGATCCTATTAATTACATATGATATAAAATATGTTTACAAACATTCAATCCCTAAAGGTACAAATCTGAAGAGTTCAATTGTGGACTATTAATAACTTTCAAAAATTGCTGAAAGACATTATCTGTCTATGGCCCAACTCAGTAACTCAGGAACTGACTTGGGAAGCATTTTTAGATTCCATTCAGAAGGTAAAATTTGGTTAACAAAAAATGTAGACATTCCATAGATGTTTTGCTTTTGGTTTTTATTGTTTTTGAAAATCAATATAAAACTTTATATAAAAAAGCAAAGCATTCAGGATAGCTAAAAAATACAGTCATAAACTTTTCTTTTCTCTAAAATACATGAAACATAAAAATAAAATCTACAGTTCCTCAAGCCAGGTTAGGCTCAGCTACAGATGAAGAAAGCACAGTAGGTCACAGCTAACGTCCACAGATGCATTATGACCACCACAAATTTCGGCTAAGCAACCCTTCTACAGTCAAACCAGAAGGTTGTGTGTGTGTGTGTTTTGTGGGAATGTGACATCTCAGTCAGGATTAAACCCCGATGCAGTGGTTCTGATAATAAAAGAGGAATAAGTACTAGAAAGGTAGCTTTTAACATCTCCTGACTGTTATAGAGGATTTTCATGATTGACATGATGCTTTATGAGGAATAATTTGTTGTGCTCTTTCCTTAGCAATAATTTTAAATCTTTCAATTCCAGGTAATTGTATACAATTATTTTTGATCTCCAGTCTTATGTGTGAAGGAAAGAGGTTATGTTTAACTAATTAGCTGTTGTAGAAATGACACTCTTTGGACATGTTGGTGGCATTTAAATTAGTATGGCTCTTTAAAACAGTACAGAGAAATTTCAACTATAAAAAGCGAAGAGCTAAACATATATGAAGTAATGTCTTCACAGGTCATTTGAACAAACAAGGTAAATGTTGAACATAGGAAGCTGAACAATGCACTGAAAACATGCATCCAAGGAAGGCTGACTCTTTTTAACTCAGGAAATGAAAGCTAGTGTCATTAGCATGAATTGTTAATGTATAATATTTAAAATTAGTGAACTAAAAGTTCTATTACCAAAATACTGTTTACTTTTTTTTTAATAAGAAAACTGACCATTTTTAATTACAAATGATCTATGTTGTCTAGTTCACAAGTTTACTTTGGTGAGGGATGGATGCTGAATTTCATTTTAATAATATCATAAATTATCTTTAAGAATTTTATTGAAGGTTTGAAATTGAGTGCTCCATATATATATATGGAACATATATATATGCTCCATACACGTGTATGTATATATGTACACACACACACATATATATATATATCTCATACTCCCTAACATTTTGGTAAAGATCAATAAAAAAATACTTCAAATCCAGTACAGCATTGTAACACTGTCTCAGATAGCAGCCTTCTGTACCAGAGAGTCTCTGCAATGCTTTAGTGACTATTACTCTAGGACTCCTTGATTCCTGTCAGCAAGCTACAGACCATCAACAAGGAAAAACATAAAAACAATTCCATAGCTTGAAAAGGCAAGTTTTGGTTCTGGCTCCTAAAGTAGGCTATGGTAAAAGGCATCTCCATAACAACTGTTTTCCATCTCTCCCAATGGCTGTGTCATCTTAAAATGTATGTGTTTCTAATAGCTTCACTGTGGCAGAAGATACTACACTATTGCCTCTCCTGTGTTTACACAAATAATGAGCTTTTATGCCCATTTGTCCTTGCTCATACATAATCCCATCATTCACCTATCTGCAAAGTAAAAAACAAATGTAATCATTTGAATATTAAAAATTGAAGAAATGCTGAGAAAGTTTTTTCCACTCAACAAAGGAGATATATTGGTTCAGCCTATATTACTTAAAAAAACAAAAAAAGTAGATAACAAGTGTGTATAGTGTGTGTTTGATCTCTCAGAACATTATCGTGATTTACAATAACTGGGTATCTCAGCAAAGGACTCTATAAAATGTTCCAGGCAAGTGCCCATAATTTTACTAGATAGCAATTAAAAATAGTAGCAATTAGTGGAGTAGAAAGATGCCTTAGCAGTTTCCATAGGACTATATGCAAATTCCAGTTTTCACTAGCTGCACATGGTATGTATCTCTAGTTTCAAGGTAACTTGTGCCTTATTTTGGTATATTCAGGCACCAGGCACACACACATATTCTTCAGACAGATAGGCAAAAAAACCCCATACATTTCAAAATTAAATTAAATTATAAAATATTAATAATAAATAGGCACAATAATATAATTGTACAAAAGACATAGACTACCATAAAGTTAGAGTTATCTCATGTAGTTTTAACTAATATTCCCAACTCCTTTCTGAATATTTGCACAAATAATTGTTAAATATATTTTGAAATCATAAGCAAATTCATGAGTACATACAAATATAACTCTTCACTTTGTTCTAAACACATAATCTATACATATAGAATGGTAAACTGAATCAAGATCACATGCTAACAATGAAAAAAATTAATAACTGTTAATTTAAAATATTCAAAGTATTTTCATATTTGTGTTTACTCACAACTGTGAAGTGTACCTGATTGGTTCATATCTTCTAATCTGTACGTACAACACGAAACATTTGAAAAGACAGTGTAACTTTTAACACCAAGCTTTTATTGTATATTATTCTCACAGATTTGAACTGAGCACTCAAATTCAGAGAAGTGTCTGGGAGCTAAAGCTACCATATGTAAACACTGACATTTTTGAAGGAAGAATTCTCTAAAATAGTAAGACATTGTGGGCTAAAGAAATGAATCTTATTTCAAACTCTCCAGATGAGAGATAATAATCAATTCTTGGAAAATGTAATGTTAAAATTGAACAATTCATATGATTTGAAGGAAATTTCATGACGAATGCTAACCATATGAATGTGCCTTTAAAACTGCCTGCAATATCATAACAAGGACAACAAAAAAAAAGTGAGATGGCCAAACTTACATAAAATTTACACATAAACCTGAAAGCATGAATGGGAAAAAGAAGTTTATGTTAATTACCATCATTTGATTCTGAAGGGATTGTGTGGCCATGGATTTTACTTTACTGATTGTATTGATTAAGACTATGGTTTTAAATATATAAAGCATATAGATGTATGTTTCGAAACTCAAGAGAGCTATGATGATGTGTTTGTGGGTATAAAACAATTGCCCTAATTTGTAAGCACATTAAAAGTCTAGTGAGTGAAATATCATAACCAATAATATTCTGATGTTCTCAAGGGTCAATGGTCGGGGCTGCTTCTGAGGCAGCCTTACCAAAAGCCTGGTGGACAGACATCTTAATCCTTAGAATCAGGATGTCAGATTTGAATCTCTGCATCTTATTCCATCAGTTATGGTACTGAATCAAATAATGAATTCCTTCCACCTTTACTTTCCTGGTTGCTAAGTTAGTACAAAATATGCTGCTGTCAAAATTATACTAGAGGGAAAAGTCCACCAACCACTTCTGATTCCCAGCAATATCTTAGAAATATCAATTCAGCTATATAGCACTGTGCATGTTATTATTTTGACCTCCTTAAAGGTTCATTCTCCAGATGCAGAAAATAAAATTGATGAATTGGAACAAATTACTGCAGCCACATACAAAGATATAAAATCAGTGAATCATAAGCTTTAAGTTCCTTATATCAATGAATATTGAAAAGAATTTTTTTGTGATTGTTGGTCCCAATGTACCGATTATTCTTTAGTTGAGAACTATATGGTCTACCCAGAGTTTATTCTTTTTTTTCATCGTTAAACATATATTCCACAATTTATTCTGTAAATATTTCGTTTTATGTGCCAGAATTATACCTGGACTAGGAATGAACAACTATGTGTGGCTGGCAGTTTCAGAAAGAAGCTGAGATCAGGAGTAAAGGACAGGAGTGTTCCCCATGGGGTAACCCTACTTTCTAACTTCTCTCTCCATAAAGGCTTAGCAGCTTAGGGCCCAGATAAAGCTAGTCCCCTTCTGGAATAAAAAGACACAAAAGTTTGTCTTACATATATTTTGTAGGAATCAAATGTCTCATTAGATCTGACAGAACAGGGGTAGATAGAATACAGCTAAAATATTAAGTGTTCCCTACTGTTACTGCCATCCCCTGCTAAGTCTTGAGCCTCTTTATAATACAAGAACTTGGGCTGTGGGTAATACGTGGTTCCTACCAGCCAAGCACCCTCCAGTGAGGGTCTGGAGTCATGGCTCAGCCATAGCATGATGATAGCGTGATGGCTTAGCATGGATAGGGCCCTGGCTTCTACCACAAATGTCACAATAATAAAAAGAAAGGCATATATATATATATATATATACATATACATATATATGAAAAATTTATATGTTTATGTGAGTGTATGTCACGTGGGTGCAGGTACCTGCAGAGGCCAAAAGACACCATCAGAACTCCTGGAGGTGGAGTTATAAATGGTTGTGAACTCTCATGCTACCAAGTGCTCTGCCTTCAAGTTACATCCATGCCCTAGGACCTTTATTTGTTTTATTTGTTTTTGTTTCTCAAGAAATGGTTTCTCTGTGCAACCCTGACTGTCCCAGAACTAGCTCTGTAGACCAGGTTGGTCTCAAACTCAGGGCGATCTGCCTATCTCTGCCTCTCAAGTGCCGGGATTAAAAGCATGTACCAGCACTGCCTAGCCTTTTTAAAATATGAGTTTTCCATTAAAAACAAAAACATACAACAGTATCTTCTTAGGAAATATAGGATGAGAACTAAGAGACTGTTCCCTTGAGGTTACAATGGCTGTCAATTCTCCAGTACTGCTTTCTCGGGCACTATCACCTCTGCAAAAACTTTGGTGCAGTGGTGCTATAGTTATGCCCGTTTTCCCAATGTTGAAAAGAGACACAAGGAGGTATCTGTAAGGGAGTTCCTGAACAATTGCAGGTTAGAGTTGAAAGGACTTCCTGGAGTGCCATGAGGTCATCTAAGTGAGACTAACCCTGTCTTTTATGTCCTGTCCTCAGGAAAATGGATGCCTTCATCTATGACACAGCAGTGCACAACTACATGGCCCGCAAGGATGAGGGCTGCAAGCTGGTCACCATCGGCTCCAGCAAGGTCTTTGCTACCACTGATTATGGCATCGCCCTGCACAAGGGCTCCCGCTGGAAGAAGCCCATGGACCTGGTGCTGCTGCAGTTCCTGGGGGATGGTGAGGCTAAGCTGACCTGGAAGTCCTACTCTGGAGAGGGGAGGGCTGGCCCTTTAACCTTGGGAGGATGGGCTGGGCCTCTGCCACAGCAGAGTGTGTTCACAGTAAGTAACTGACCCCATCCCCAGATGAGATTAAAATGCTGGAGCGACTGTGGCTTTCCAGAATCTGTCATAATGACAAAATCGAGGTGATGAGCAGCAAGCTGGATATCGACAACATGGCAGTTGTCTTCTACCAGAGTTTATTCTAATGTACCTAATTTGTATTTTTAGTTTTCATATTCTCATATGTATCTCAAAATTGCAAGGGTTTGTGTTTTTATAGGTAAAGCTGTTGTTTTCATTGCCTTCATGTTGCTTTGTGAATATAACTGACTTCATGGCTTTGTCAGTATAACTGGACTGAAGCAAACTTTGTGGAAATAAAATTTTATGGGAATGAAAATTGAATCATTTTAATAATAAGTCAGTCAATTTACAAGATGTTGTTTTGAGGAGCTATTAGCATAGACCAATGTTTAAATGTGCTAAAGTTAGCAAATAGGATGTCATAGTTAAATTACTTAGCAAGTTTGTAAATTTGTTGTGTAAGACCTGTGCACACAAAACACTCTAGAATCAGTAACAGTTGAGTTAGATAAAATGCTGAAGTTTGTAATCCTGAAAATAATAATTATCAGAAAGGAAATGAAACTATAATGTTTTAAACTATCAAATCATCCAGAAGAAATGGGACTTCTTGGCCTTTAATGATGAACAGGAATAGGTATAGGGATAGACACAGAAGATGGCTTTATGCATAGAAGTAAAATTACTGAATTTAGGGAAGAAATGAACTGTATGATCAACTTTAAATGTTACTGGTATGTACAGAAGGAAGATTACATCTAGATAAGGGGGATAATATTCCATATCAAGCTTTATACTGGTAGGGAAATCATACAGAAAACATGATGTGAAAGTATGTGAATTAGACCCATTGCAGGCTCTCAGTGTTATTAAAAGAAGATTAATTAAGACCAAAGACATGATAGAAAAAGATCCAGAATAACCTTCATGCTGACCTAGCAAGTTGAGAAAACAATCCTCTATTACTTCATTGAAGATGTAGAATTCAGAAGAAAGAACATTGGGCATCACAGCTCTAACTCTTCCTGCTCAAAAAAGGTTTAGGAAAAAATAAACAAAACAAAAATCCAAAAATTCTATTATTTGTTATGATGTAAATAAGAAACCTTCTGCTGACTGTAAGGTGCTATGTCCCAGGATAGTTTTCTATTTGTATAATACACCGAGAGAGAAAAAAAATACACTGAGAGAAATTGGGATGTGAACATTTATCCTCTTCCTTGGTAGGGACTGGTACCAGGACTTTGAGAAAATGGTAAAAATCACACTAACTTACTCATTATGCTATGCATTTCTAGTGCAATTCCATACTTACCATTATTATCTTTTTCCTTTGTCAGTTTTTTCCAGATAATCCTAATAAAAGGGCATGCAAATTCTGCTTATGTCCAGTAATCATTGTCACATTGACTGGCTAACTTGTTATGGGTAGCAATGAACAGCTTACCTTTGCTATGGACAGGAGGAAATACAGAAATGGTTGTAATGACAAATTGCTCATTAATCTCATGAGGCTGACATGCAGGAGACAAAGTACACAGAAATGACTCAAAGCAGGTTCTCCTAGGAAAGGATGCTAATCCCAGTGGTATAGTTATACACTGGTGTAAGAGTTATAAAGCATAGTTCTCAGTGGGAAGGCATGAACCAGAAGCTCTTAGAACTAACATGATCCCAGACATTAGTTGAAGTATCTCTGTTCAGTGTAATTCTTGTTGTTTAACCTCAAGTAGTGTGAGATCCACAAGCATGTCTTGGTATTTGAGTGGGCTTTGAAGACTGGCAACATCATAGAAAAATCATGGCTAGGTGACTGTCTAGATGAACACATGACAGGTGCTCTTCTAGAAAACCTAAAACCAATTCTGAATGAGAAATGAAGGACCACCACAAAGAGACTGGCTTCCCAGGCTTCTCACTGAAACTCTGTTACTGGAGGGACAGAACTTGTCCCCACTAGCCGATTGGAAATGTACCTGACTATTTCGTGGTATTGCATAAAGTTTCCCTGCAAAAGTCAGGAGAATGAAGGGCATTAGAGCACACAGAATTCTGAATAATAGATTATTCAGAATATTTGTAAGATACAATAATATATAATATAATAATATTGAGCAAGTTCAAATGTGGCAAAGTCTGAGTGTGTATTTGAATATATGAACTATTTCAAAAGGCTGGCTGGAGTCAATATAAATACAAAGTTACTATACAAATAAATGCCCAGGTATAAAAAATGTGTTGCAATAATTACATTTTTGATGAACAGAACATCTCTAGTTGCCTATCATTGATGTGTTAGGTAAATGCTATAAGAATTTCAAGAGTTTCAGTGTAGAAAAGCATAGTGCTTTCAGTATTTTACACCTCACTTTAATATGCAAAACTTTTTTAAAGTTTAGTTTTTATCTCACTTTCTCTGTGGCTGTATCTTTTAAAATTAATTTGACCTGTCTTAAAACTTCAAGTTGATCCTGCATAATACTGATGCCTAGCAGAGCCCTCTCCAATCAAAGACTCTCAATGATGTGTTCTTTTGTTGCCCTTGATTGGGATGCTCTCCTGACCTGTGAGGTTAACTGCCAAATATCAACCTTAAGCACATGATGCTACCTTTAATATGAAATTGACCTTATAATATTAAGCCTCAGTAAATAAAATATTCAGAAAACTTTTTTCTAATGACTGAGGCTTCAGTGAGAAGAAAAACATGGTTCGCAGAAGCACCAGCAAAACAGAAGAGAGCCGAAAAAAACTCACCAAACAGTTGAAGTCACCAGATGATCAAGGAATCCAAGCCTGATGTAAGACAAAACAAGAATCGAAAAAAGAGAGGTGTTAGTAGTCTGTTTTTAAAGGAAAATCAATGTTATCATTCTATATTATCTTCATACATATTTCAAACTAAATGTGTCACTTTGAAAATTATTTTCTAGACAAAAATATGTTTTCACTTAAAACATACTTAATTAACCACATATTGTTGTCCTAATCTAGTTAGTAGTGTAAGAAGACAGTATAGCTATTAAAAACATTTTACAATTATTTAAATGACCATACAATTATTTGGATATTTTATTCTAAATAATACCATTATTATTATTAAATTAATTTCATTTGTTAATATTTAGTATATGTATTTAATTTCTTGAGCATAATACAAATCATGGCTTCACTTTCTAAACCCTTACCTTTCATGGCTACAGGAAAATAGTCACAGCACTGATTCTTTTGGGCAAAGTAAATTCATAAAAGACATTATAACAAAATAAAATAAAAGGATTTAAATTTCCAAATGGTATTTAAATCAGCCTCTATTTTTCAAAAGTGTTTGAAGTACAAATAAAAGGCAGTATCCAGGCAGCACAAATTCCCCAGAGAAGGCCTGGCACCTGGTGTGGGTGCAAAGGTTTTATCAATGTTGTCTTGTGTGAAAGAAATGGCAAATACAGAGCCCTTTTGTAAATATGGCTCCCTGCCTCTGTGTTTGAGAAGAAATATTGAACTTCTAGCCATTATTATTACAAAACACAGGAGCTCATTTTTAAAACATTTGATGGCAGACTTTCCATTTTGCCTTGAAATCAGTTTGAGCTCAGATATTTAATATTAAGAAAGCATATCTGTGAAAGAGAATGGAAGATACAATATATGCGACAAAGTGTTAACATGATTTTTCCTGGTTGTATATATGCAGATAAATATGTGTTTATATCTTATTATCAGAAAGCTAAAATAAGGTTATTTCAATTTTTTCAGAATAACTATTATAATCCTAGATAGCTAAAAGGTAACCAAAAAGGTCAAAGTGAAACTATTGCGATTTCTCCCCAAATCCACTGTTATGTTTGGATAGCTGCTCTTATATTATGCCTGTGCTCACTGAAGGCTCCAGTCTGGTTTTAATGATATCAAGTAGACAGTCTATGTCCTATACTCACTGCTTCTCACAAGAAGCATGTAGAATGTCAGCTTGTTTTTATTTTGTTCACATATTTTAAGTTAGCTATTTTTGTGAATTCTGAGTTGCAGTAGGTTAATTCCTATGTATTATGTACATATGCATACACTATTTATATGCAAGTAATCATAAAGTGAGTATCCATGAACACCACTCATAAAATCTAGAAAATGGCCAATACATGTTACTGGCTCTGTAATAGTGCAGCCAAATACAACATATGTGAGGAATTTGAATGCATTAGATGCACATGTTTATCACAGTGTCACAGGATAAATAGAATATTTATTGCCAACAAGCAGAAAAACAGAATATATTAGATAATGTCACTGAACCTAGAACATAGTTATACATAAACTCAGTGGACTATAAATATGTTAGCTTATGCTTTCATGTTGTTTTGCTCTAGTTTTTAATCTTCATTGATTGTAACCAGAGTATTATTTTAATATTTAACACCTTTGCATTAAAAATTTAAGATATACACTAGACTTTTTTCTCTTGAGTTTCATTACCTTGTCATAATTCCATGAGTGATTATCAATTATCTTCTATTGGCAAAAGTACAGATTCTTTAAATTTTTGTTGTGTATGGTGATATTTTTTTTTTGTATTCTCTAAGAAATAAAGTTCAGATACAGAGTTAGGCATGGAGGCCAGGCCTACCTTCAATCTTAGCACTTGGGATGCAGAGGTAGATGGTTATCTGTGAATAAAATTCTTCCCTGGACTACACAAGATTAATCCAGTCAAAATGAAAAACAGAAGCAGGCAGTGGTAGCATACACTTTTAATCCCAGAATTTGTGATTCCATGCCTGTATTCCCAGCAGTAGCAAGGCTGAGAGAGAAAGTGATATGGCTGGATAGAGAAAGGAATATAAGTTTGGGATAGATAGGAGTTCAGCACTTCCCTTCCATTCCCTTTCTGCTGAGAACACAGAGGCATTCAGTCTGAGGATTCATGGAGAAAGGATCTTCTACTTTTGGCCTGAAGATTCACTAGTGGTGAGAAGTTTCTCTAGTGGCTTGTTCCTCTGCTTGTCGGATCCTATAGCGTTTACCCCAATATCTGGCTAAGGGTTTTATTATAACAAATAGGATTTGTGCAACAGTTGTGAACTATTCTGGAACAGCATGTTTTGTTGTTGTTGTTGTTGCTGCTGCTGTTGTTGTGTTTTGTTTTTAGATTTATTATGTGTAGTGTTCTGTTTGCATTTGTACCTGAACACCAGAAGAGGGCACCAGAACTCATTGTACTTGTCTGTAGTCAGGATCTCTGAAAGAGTAGACAGTGCTCTTAAACTTTTAGCCATGTTTCTAACCCCAAGCAGCATACTTACTTACATCATACAATCCTGTTAGATATTTTTCAGGAGGAGAAGCATAAGAGGGGACAACATGTTCCTGATGACAAGGTCCCAGTGAAGTAGAATTGTTTCTGGGAAGCAGACCAGTACACATTCTTTTGCAAGGCTTTAGCCTCCAGTTGGAATGAGTATTTTTAGTTACATTTCCTTGCTGCTTCAGCAGATTTTCATGTATTTGTTAATCATGAGTACTTGCTTAATTGAGAAAGTATTTTTCACTTTTTTTCTATTTTCTGACTTGACTTGTAGGTGTGTATTTTAAAATTGAGGCCTCAGTTGGCTTTATGTCTTGAATTTTGTGTCCCACATCATGGCTTTCTTCTTTCCTCATCATATCAATGCTTAAAGTATTGAACAGTCCTTTTCTTTGATTTTTACTTAGTATTGTAACATAAAATAACCACATAGATTCTTTCATATGTTCTTCCACAAAAAAAATACAAAACAATATGAAATTTTTTCCATATGTAATCCAGTCTACCTAACATTGATGTTGTGAACACTATGAGTTGGAATGAAGTTTCATTATGGGTTTTAGTTATAAAACAAAGTCTTGTTAATCCATGTATTCCCTTGCTCTCCTGCCCTTCCCTCCTCCTAGTCCCTCCCAGTCAGCCTTCAGCTTCCTCCCTCTCTAGCCCTCCATCCCCTCCCCCAAAAGGTCAAGAAGTCCCAGGGTGGATCAGCTCAGAATGGCAAGTCCAATTTCCTCATCCTAATATCAAGACTAGATTAGGTGTTCTCTGAAGGGAATGGGTTCTGAAGTGCCAGCCCATGCACAGAAACACAGTCTGATTCCTCCCCTCGAGGCTCCACATACTGCCCATGTCAAAAGACAGTTGCCTTGCCTTGGACGGCCTAGCTCCTTTTCTGGATGGTTCCCCAGTGGCTGTTCTTGGTCAGTGAGCTCCCCAGAGCTCCAGCCAGGTATTACTGTGGGAATTTTTCTCATAATCCCTATCCCTTTACTCATATAGTATCTTCTCCCCTGCTCTCATCTGAATCAGGAGCTCTGGACCAGTGCTCAGTCGTGGATCTCTGTCTCCATCTCTATTCATTGAAGAACCTACATTGGATGTAGATTCTCTGATGACACTTAGGGGGTTTATTCATTTGATTATAGGGAAAGTCTTATCTTGGCACCCCCTCTACTATTGGTTGGAAACCTAGCCAGGATCATCTTGTGAGTTCATGGAGGTTTCCCTAGCACTGAGTCTCCTTCCAACCCGACATTTTTTATATGGCTCAACAAAATTTACTCATAAGTCACTCTATTAATTTTCCATTAACAAAATGCCCACAAATGCTGGGCTCTGTTTCTAGACCTTTATGTAACCCATTAGACTACTGTCCTGTATTATATGATCTTACAATGTAATTTTGAAATATCCTCATATTTAATAAAAACAAGGCTTATTCTTTGCAATGAAATTTTCATTATCAGGAGTGTGATATTTTTTACTGTGATACAATTTATAAACTATGAAATTCACTATTCAAACAAGTTGTCTGTAGTATGGTCACAATGTTGTGCATGGGACACTTTTTTTTTAATTCAAAAATAATTGTGTTAAATTTCACAATGTTCTTCAAACCTCAAAAGAAAATGTAGTGATTAGAAGTAGACTTCCTGCCCCTCCCTCTATTACAGCCTCTTAGATTCCCTGGGCTTCACGTCTGGATCCTATATGTCACAGGCTTATATTATGTGTCAGTGGTATCATGCAGTGCTACTCTTTCTCTTCAGAAGGATTTCTTGAGGTCAGTCTAATATTTTACTGTGAGTCTTTGCTTCTGTTTCCTCAAGTGGATTGATGAAGCCTCTCTGATGACTATTAGGCTAGGCACACATCTATGAGAATAATAGAAAATAGTTTTAATTTTATTTATGTGTATGCATGTTTTCAGTGGCCATAAGAGAGTGTTAAAGCCCTTGGAATAAGAATTGTAGCCAAGAGTAAGTTCCCTGATGTGGGTCAAGAACACAACTCAGGTCTCTTACAAAAGCAGTATGTGGTCTTAACTGCTCAGCCATCTCTCAGGCTCTATATGCTAAAATTTTAAAAATGTACACAGTCTTGTAAATTTATCACCTACATTGCTATAATATTTGCAAATAATCAAAGTTTTATCTACAGTATTCAAATAATTGGATATTGTCTATCTGTTTTTATGCATTTAGGTATGTAAACAGGAATATGTATTAACTTAAGTGCTTGTCTGTTTTGAATTACTGGACTCTCAGGGTGGTCAGCATTGTAGCCCTGGGATACAACGAGTGTGTCCCAGCAACTTTGCCTTTATCTTACAACAAACCATTACATGAACTCTGTTGTAACTAGTTTTGGGGTTTTTTTTGGCAATTTTAATTTCTTTTTAAAATCTATTTATTTATTATCATCTATTACTATATAAAAGACATATTTGTATTGAAATTTCTTTCAAAAGATACAGCATTGAAATATCTTAAAGGGAGAAACTTAATAAACACAGCTTCAAATTTAACAATAGTTGTAGTTAGTTTGTTCCTATGTAGGCATATTAAATAATGAAAGAAACTGTTCATGTGTCTCGTTTCCATAAAATACATGGAACATAAAAAATAAAATCTAAGGCACCTCAAGCTAGAGTAGGCTCAGCAACAGATAAAGATGCACTATGGCCCCCACAAATTCCTTCTAAGCAGCCCTTCTACAGTCAAACCAGAAGTTTTTTATTTGTTTGATTGTTGTGTATGTGTGTTTTAAATCACTTTATTCACCCATCATCTTTCAATGAAATAACAATGCTTTCACTTAAAGCGCACTAATGAGTGAGTACATCCCCTGCTTATCGTTTTGCATTTGTGAGACCTCTTTCAGGAGGATATTCACCAAATCCATCCATTTGCCTGTGAATTTTAGGATATCTTTTTTTTTTTCTTATTGCTGAATAGTATTGCATTGTGTACATGTACCTTAGTTTGCTAATCTATTTTTCAGTTGAGGGGCATCTAGGATGTTTTCAGGTTCTTGCTATTATGAATAATGCTGCTATAAAAATAGTTGAGCTAATGATTGTGGGGTGTGAATATGTAACTTTAGGGTATATGCCCAATAGTGGTATTTCTGGATCCTTGGGGAGATTGATTCCCAGTTTTATAAGAAACCACCATACTGCATTCCAGAGTGGCTGAACAAGTTTGCACTCCCACCAATAATGGAGGAGTGTTCCCTTTGTTCTGTATCCTCTCCAGCATAGGCCATCATCTATGTTTTTGATCTTAGCCATTCTGACAGGTATAAGGTGGTATCTCAAAACTGTTATGATTTGTATGTCTCTTATGGCTAAAGATGTTCAGAATTTTCTCATGTTTGCTTTCTTAGATATTAAGATGGCAACACCAGCTTGTTTCTTGGGGCCATTTGATTGGAAAATATTTTCCCAACCCTTTACTCTGAGCCTGTGTCTGTGTTTGAAGTTGAGGTAGGTTTCTTGAATGCAGCAGAAGGATGGCTTTTGTTTTTTTATCCATCATGTTATGATGTGTTTTTTTATATGTAAATTGAGTACATTGATATTAAGCAATATTAAGGACCATTGATTGTTATTTCCTGTTATTTTTGTTGGTAGCTTGTGTATATTTCTTTTCTTTGGGCATTTCTTCTGTGGGATTACTGATTGTTGTGGTTTCTTGGGTGTATCTGGGTTCTTTAGATTGGAGTTTCCACTCTGGTTCTTTCTGTAGTGCCAAATTTATGCATAGGTGATGTTTCAATCTCTCTTTGTCATGAAATATCTTTTTACTTCATCTATGGTGATTGATAGTTTTACTGGGTATAGTAGTCTGGGTTGGCAGCCGTGTTCTTTTAGTGTCTGTATAACTTCTGACCAGGACTTTCTTGCTTTTATTGTTTCCATTGAATAGTCTGGTGTGATTCTGATGGGTCTGCCTTTATAGATAAGTTGGCTCTTTTCCTAGCATCTCCTAATATTTTCTTTGTTCTGTATGTTTTGTGGTTTGATTATTATGTGGCAAGCAGACTTTTGGGGGGGGTCAAATCTATTTGGTGTTCTGTAAACTTCTTATATCTTTATAGGCATTTCCTTCTTTAGGTTAGGAAAGCTTTCTTCTATGATTTTATTTAATGCATTATCTGTGCTTTTGAGCTGGTATTCTTCTCTTTCTTCTATTCTTATTATTCTCAGGTTTGGTGTTTTCATGGTGTCCCAAACTTCCTAAACCTTTTGTGTTATGACATTTTTGGTTTTAGTGTTTTCTCAAACTGGTTAATCTATTTCCACTATTGAGTCTTCCACTCCAGAGAATCTCTCTTTCATCTCTTGGATTCTGTTAGTAATTCTTATATCTGTAGTTCTAGTTTGTTTCTTCAGATTTTCTATTTCCTTCTTTGCCTTGTTTTGTGCCTTTTTTATTGCTTCTATTTCATTTTTTCATTCCTAGAATGTTTCCTTTATTTGTTGGTTTTCTCTTTCTTGGTTTTCTTTCAAGGTTTTATTCATCTCTTCCAATTTTTTATTTGTATTTTCTTCTATTTCTATTTTATGTGCTTAGGTTTAGGTGTTTAGGAAGTTTCCACAGTAGTTTATTTTAATATAATTGTTTTTAAAAGTCTTCAATGTTAATTTTTCTTTCCCACATTTTTTGAGCATAATATATTTATTTATTATTTGGTGATTTTATATCATGCACCCCATCAAATTCAGTTATCAGTGCTCTCAGTATCATACCCACTCTTATAATCTCCCTATTTACAAAAAGAGGCCATTCATGTTGCTCATTTACTTACTGGAGCATAATTAAACTCATTGTGGCCAGCCTTTAAACAAAATAAATCTTTCCTTACTCATACCTCTGCCAGAGGCCATCAATGCAGAAGTGAAGCACTGTGTCATTAGCTATATACTAGCCCTGAGCTCTTGTATATAATGATATCTTCTTTTGAAAAAAGTCCACTAATGAGTCACTACATCCCAAGCTTATTATTCTGGGTTTGTGATAGCTTGCTCAGGAGAATATTCTCCAAATCCATCCAATTTCCTGTGAAATTTAGGATGTCATTTTTTTCTTACTGCCTAAAAGTACTCGATTGTGTAGATATACCACTGTTGGTTTGTCTATTCTTTACTTGAGGTGCATCTAGGTTGTTTCCAGCTTTTTGCTGTTATGAATAATGCTGCTATGAACATGATTGAGTTAATGCTTTTGGGGTGTAAATGTGCATCTTTAGAGTATTTGCCTAAAAGTGGTATTGCTGTGTCCATGGGGAGATTGATTCCCAGTTTTCTGAGAAAGTGCCATACTCTATGCCAGAGAGGCTGAACAAGTTTACATTCTTCCAACAATGGAGGACTGTTTCCCTTGATTCATATCCTCTCCAGCATATGCTGTCATCTAAGTTTTTAATATTAGCCATTTTGACAGGTATAAGGTAGTATCTCATTGTTGTTTTGATTTGCATTTCTCTGATGGCTAATGATGTTGAGCACTTTTTTACGTGCCTTTATGCCATTTGTAATGCTTCTGCTGAGAATTCCCTTTTTAGTTCTGAATCCCATGTTTTAATTGGATTATTAAGGTTTTGGGGCTCTAGTTTCTTGAGTTCTCCATATATTTTAGAGATCAGTCCTCTGTTATTTGTAGGGTTGGTGAAAATCTTTTCCCATTCTATAGGCTGGTAAGTTGTCTTAATGACTGTGTGCTTGGCCTTACAGAAACTTCTCCGGTTTAGGAGGTCCTACTTTTTGTTGTCCTTAGTGTCATGCAACTGGTCTTATATTTAGAAAACTGATCACGTGTGCCAATGCATTGGATGGTATTGTACTTTCTTTTCTATCAAGTTCCGTGTAGCTGGGTTTATGTTGAAGTCTTTGATCCACTTGGATTTGAGTTTTGTGCAGGGTGATAGGTTTTTCTTCTATTTCTTTAAAGGAATTTTATATATCCTCTTTAAGACTTCTATAATCTTGATAAAGTTGCTTTTAATGTTGTTTCCCTCTGTTTCCTCTTCATTGCTCTGTTCAGATCTTGGTTTTGTAGAGCCACCAGCTTCTTCTGGTTGTGCCTTGTTGTTCTTTTTTTTTTTTTTTTTAAAAAAAAACTTTATTTATTTATTTGCCTGGAACTAGAGCTACAGACAGTTGTTAGCTGCCATGTGGGTGCTGGGAATCGAACCCCCGTCCTTTGGAAGAGCAGACAGTGCTCTTAACCGCTGAGCCATCTCTCCAGCCCCCTGCCTTGTTGTTCTTTATATTGTTATATATATTCTTGCACTGGCATCTGTCCATTGCTTCCTTGGTTCACTCCTACTCAGGTCTTAGTTGGATCTTAGTCAGTTGTTTCTACAGGGATTGTGTGTCTCCTGTCTGCACTATACATGGAATCTGCATGATCTGTTACTCTGGTCAGGTTATGGGGTCCACACAGTCTGAAGACATCTGTCTCTCACTCAGCTCTGGATACAAGGTCAATGCAGTCTCGAGAGACATCTGTCTGTGATGATACAGCTTGCCTTGTAGGTGGGGCCTGGCCATCTGCTATGCATTCCTGGGGATTGTTAGGGAAGTTTTCTCCCAGCCTTGGATTAGGGCAGGACTGACCATGAGGTAAGATCTAGGACTATGTCTCTGGCCTTTGTGCAGAGGTCTCTGGGATACTCAGGAGCCAGAACCTGCTTACATCACACGCTGCTCTGGACACAGGGTCTGCATGGTCCCTAATTTTTTTATTTCTATTTACTGAGGTTTCTCATTTATGAAAGTATCACTTTAATTGTTATATGCCTTCTTAAAATGAACATTATTTTCTTGTTAGTATTGTGTTTTTATGAAATTTTATTTGATTCCCAATTTCATTTGTTTTATAGGAAAAATCTTACAGCTTCCGACCATCTTCTGTTCTTGGCATCTACAAGTCTGTTTTACTTCTAAAGTGCTTATTTGTACATTTAATTTTAAATTTGGCTGACTGAATCAAGTTCTATTACTTTTAATGTTTACCTAAGATCTTGAGACACATGCTTATATTGAGCTTCTGCCTAACCTGTCCCACTACCATGTGCAAAAGGCTCAAGATTTCTCTCAAAATGATTATATGTTCCTTGGAAATTTTATTTAAATTTGTGTTAGTCTCGAAATATTTTCAGGTTGATGTTTTAAAACTTTCCTATAATGGGAGAGTATTTTAACATAAGTTCATTTTTATGTAAAGTTTTCACTAGCCAATTTTCTAAAGTATAATGAGGTTAGTTTTATAAAACAGCATTTGGTCAATTTTATAAAACATTCAGGTACATTTGAAAAGTATAAATACCCTAAAATGTTATATATTTTTCTAGAGATATAGATTTTGTTAAATCTGTTCATCTTGTTCATGAAAGTGTTAGAGGTGAAGTTGTATGTTGTAATATTATTACTCAGAGTATTCACTTATTTTTTCTAGTAATCACTCTTTATAATTTGTGTAAGATGGAGATAAATACAAAAAATTGGGATTTTTATGGCCTCTTGTTCAATAGAAACTATTATCTTGAAATGGTTTCATTTTTCTTGCAGCAATTACCATCTTTGTGTCTAGGTTGCTTTTGTTTGAAGTTAATGGTACTGTACCATTGTTTCATTGATTGTTGGCAACAAAAGAATGAGTAATTGTTGCAGGAACAAAAAGATACATAGGCTACAAGCTCACACATATAAGCTCTTGACTTTCTCAAAAAAAAAAAAATCAAGGACTTTTTTATAGAAAAATGTCTATCCCAAAGAGGGTAAACCACAAGCACCACAATAGATGATCATGTTATCTACCTGATTACAAATTTGGGGTATAGATAAATATGAACATGTGACAAACTTGGAAAGGTGAATTTCACAAATTTAAAGATTTATAAATAAGAATATTTTTATATAGGACAATTTGAAGACATGGAAAAAATTCTCCAACAAATCTAATAATAATGTTAATTTAGGCAAAACATTCTTAGATTTTGAGTGAGCAGTTTGAAGAAACTATTTGTGCTCTGGGTCAATTGTTCTTGCAGTTACATAGACATGTACATTTGGAGCTTAAGAGAAAATAGATTTAGCACTCTTCATTGTTTTAGTTATAGACAAAGCATGGGAAAGTAAAAATAATATCCTATCACATACAGAAGATCAGCTACATCTCATCTGATGATTAGATTTATAAAAAATTCATAATAAACAAAACTCACTAGAAATTTAAACAAGATCAAAGTAAGAGAATACAAGAGAGTGTTGCACATATTCAGTGTTCTTCAGTGTGCTTCCTGCTGATACAAACAGAAATACAAATTCACTGTGGCCTTTAGTTGGAGACAGGCAGAGTCCTGGGAGTAGAGACTAAGTGCCTGCTGTGACTGGTAAGTAGTAACCTAATATTGTTAGTAAACACAAGCTTGTCATGTTTTGGTTCCTTTGAAAAGAAGAAGAAGGCAGAAACAAGGCCGCAGTACAGAACATTTAGAGTAACTTTAATGGAGGTAGAAGGCATACGAAAAACGTAAGCCCAACCATATCTATTGTAGTCTTAGCACTGTACAGACTATAAGAACACAGCACTTGCTTCATCTTTCTATCTCACCTTAATATGTAATAAAAACTTTTGTCTTCATCACATAATTCTTTATGTTTCCAATTTGATGCCTGTTTTCTTTTTTCCGTGTCAGAGCATTCCTCACACACCCAGTCTTTTCTTCTCATGTCTCAGGATTGTGACAGTGATATCTCATCATAAATGCATCATTCTGCTGAATTATATTTCATTTATTACACTTCTAATTGGAGTCTCAGCATCATAGTGGGCCCAGGTTTACAAACACAAAATAAGGGAATAGCACCTCACCAAACAGGTCAAACAAAGCAAACAAGTATAGAAACCTACATTCTCATTCTAACATAATGAGAAAAGTACATCTGTCATCCTATCACAGGAAGAGTAAAGCAGAGAGACTGTCAGCTGAATGAATAAGAAGTTATCTTGGATCTCATGAAGACCCTGAGGTCATTTAGAGCCCTATAGTGAATCTAGAGTCACCTTGTGCCATACAGTGACTCTCATGTCACTTAGTGAAACAGTGATAAATCTGTTTCTCTCTGTGCTTCTCTCAGTCTCTGCTGTCTCTGTCTCCCTCTCTCCTTTCCATTCCCTTACCTCTCTGTCTTACACATACTTTTTTTGATTGCCATGAGAAATAATTAGATTTGCAAAGTTAATAATCATGAAGATAAAATGATTCTCTGGTGACTTAATCTTTGACGATGTACTAAGGCTGAATAGCATTTTTATGACAAATATCTCATCTATATTTTGTAATAATCACATTTTGAACTTCCTGGTTTGTTTCATTGCGGCCAAAATAATGTTAAAAATCCAATTCACTTCCTTCTGTGCCATGTGTAGTTCTGTTTGAGAGAAACACTGTAAAAATCCCTTAAACATGCAATTTGTGCCCCCATGTTTCTCTAGGCGATCTCATCTGCAGCATGTCTAACATGGTACCTGGAGGCTGTTAACAACTTTGAAGGATTTCAGAGTGTATTTGTACTCGGCTAAGTCTCCTTAGCACCTGCTATGAAAGTGTCCCTGTTAGATGGAAAATAATGAGGAAGAGAGTGCTTTTGTATTCAGTGTCTACATATTTCATTGAGAATGTACACTGGGGGCGGGGGAAATAAGCTTTTTTTTTTTTTTTTTTTTTTGACCTCTCTGTAGAGAGAGTTTTTGAAAATTCTATGTTTTTATTTCTATAAAAAACAGAAATTCAGGTGTCTGGAAGAACTAGATACATGGAGAAGAAAATCATGATGCTCTTGATGCTCACAGCTAGTTTTTTGCAGTGTCTTACAAAGTGATTCATAAATACCGAAATGAGGTGCAATCACTTCTTAGTGAGGTGACATTCATGGTGACAGTCCTGGCAGATAAGGAAACATTAAAATTGCACCAAAGGGTGATGTTTTACATTTGTTGCATTAACCCACTGTTTTCTTGAGTGAGTCCTGAGGAGAAAATGTTTCAGTTTCTGCTTTTAAAATAGGTAAAGATAAGCTGTTAGATTCATTTGCCTTTTTTTTGTTTATAGTAAATTTTTAAAAAATAATGTAAAAAGACTTCAGACCCATTCTGAACTAAGAAAAAAGTGTTCTCTGTTCTTGGTTTGTAAATTGTCCTGTTTTCCACCACAGTTACAGCTGGGAAATAGGTGGATCTGTAGAGTAAGATGTTGAGTAGAAGACTATACAATTCGACTTTCAAGGCTTCAAATTGTTATCAGTGATTATTATGGAATCACTTAAAATAGTTGCTTTAAAAAACAGGTTTTATGATAATTGAACTCAGTCAAATATTGTGATATTTTTATTTTTCTATGATCTGACTTCACTGAGTAAAGATATATATCAGACCCCACTCTGCTATACATAAGATTTTACACTATTATCACCACTGTCCAATTACAGAAAGGGTACTAAATAAAGCACTGAGTTGTTGAACAATGTATTCATTGTCATGCAAATAGCATGTGATCACATGAGGATTTAAACCTAAGGCCTCAACTTTCAATCATGATGTAATTAAGTTTTCTTATGTACTCTAATGAAAAAGAGCAAGGAATGGAACACTGTATTGTATCTATCATTAATAGAATACAGAGATTGACACCTAGGCAACATGATTACAATGAAGTTTGCAAAGAACATTAGCTACTTCTATCACCACTTATGGACACTGGGCCAGATTAAATTTAGGGCAGGAGAGGGTTACGATGACTCAGAGTTTGATAGAACAGTCCAATAAAGCAGAAAAGGCCTAACTTCCAAGAAGAGTTCAAGGTGTGGCTGCTGAAGCTAGAGGCTGCTTGCTCACATCCAGAGGTTTGAACCAGGATCAAAGACAAAGCACTACATGAGACAAGATATAAGTGTCAAGGCTTGCTTTGCTCCCCAGTGAGCCATTCCTCCAGCTGAGCCTACCTTTTAAAGGTAACACGTGCTCTTAAAGTAGTACAATCTTCAGGAGGCCAGGTGTGCAAACACATGAGCCTGTGAGTCACACATAAGCGTCTCATGGAGACAGAGTTTCTCTTATTAGAGGTCAGAATGCTGAATTAGACCACAGTTACTATTGGTTGCTAAACAGGAAGCAACAATTCACTTTTAAGTAAATATCTGACTTTCTCAAACAGCTGCCCAAATTACATAGTACTTAACAGCTTCCATTCAGTCAAAGTGATTTTCTAGTCCATTTTCTCATTACCCTTGGTGAGTAAATTGTTCTACTAAACACTTAATGCAACAAGTGAAATAAGGACACAATATTCTTGCCTCTATGACTGACAAACAGGTTTACCAAACAGGGCATTAGTTCATACATGGTCAAACAGCAGAGTCAGATTTTCTAGCCCAGTGGTATGGCTTTATTAGAAAATTCATCCACAAGCTATGAGTTTTAATGGTGTTTCCTAGTCTGATATTCACCAATTAAATCTCTATTTGCTTTTGAAGCCTTGTTATCTCTCCAGTGGAACACTTGCAACTTGATAGGTGGTGAGTTTTAATAACTGAAGATGTTGAAAGTACTATGTTTTTGATAAAAATGTTAGTTCCTTTATTTATTTTTAAGATTAGCATACATGGCATTAAAATTTACTGATTTCCTTCCCAATCTTCTTTGCATCCCCCAATCTCCCACCCATCCATCCCCAAAAAACCCATTTTATGTATAATCTTTTGCTTTTTCTTACTTACCCAATATATCTTCTTCCTTTATTTTAATTTCTGTACTAGTCTGAGATATTTCTACTCACTCACCCCCATATAAGCTAGGACATGCAGATGAGAGCAAAAATGTAAAAATGGTTATGTTAGCAAAAGGAGTACACAGATTCAATGCATTTTCCACCATAATTCTGATGACATTTTTCACAAACTAGGCAAAATAATCCAAAATTCACATGGAAACACAGGAGACCATAGAGAGCAAAGCAATTCATTGTTTAAAAAAAAAAAAAAAAACATTGCCAGTTGTAGGCATAGTGAAGATCTTTTCCCATTCTGCAGGCTGTTGTTTTGTCTTATTGACAGCATCCTTAGCCTAATTTGAAACTTCTCAGGTTAAGGAGGTCCCACTTATTAATTGCTGTTCCTAGTGTCTGTGCTACTGGTGCTACATTTAGGAAGTAGTCACCTGTGCCAATGCATTGAAGGGAATTCCCCACTTTCTTTTCTGTTAAGTTCAGTGTAGCTGGGTTTATATTGAGGTCTTTGATCCACTTGGATTTAAGTTTTGTGCAGGGTGATAGGCTTGGATCTATTTGCATTTTTCTATATACTACCGACCAGCTATTCCAACACCATTTATTGAAGATACAATCTTTTTTCCATTGGTATTTTTGGCATCTTTGTCAAGGATCAGGTGTTCAGAGGACTGATTTTTATAATATATAGAGAACTCAAGAAACTAGAGCCCCAAACCCTAAATAACACAATTAAAAAATGGAGTTCAGAACTAAAAAGGAAATTCTCAACAGAAGAATTACAAATGGCTGAAAGGCACTTGAAAAAGTGCTCAACACCTTTAGCCATCAGAGAAATGCAACTTTGAGATACCACCTTACACCTGCCAGAATGACTAAGGTCAAAAACACAGGGGACTGCCAATGCTGGGGAGGATGCAGAGCAAGAGGAACACTTCTACATTGTTGGTGGGAGTGCAAACATTACAGCCACTATGGAATGCAGTATGGCAGTCCTGAGAAAATCTTCTGGGAATCAATCTTCCCAAGAACCCAGCAATACCACTATTGGGCATATACACAAAGGACTCACATTTGCACTCCAAAAGCATTAGCTCCGCTATGTTATTAGCAGCATTGTTCATAAAAGCAAGAACCTGTAAACAACTTAGATGCCCCTCAACTGAAGAATAGATTAACAAACTGTGGTACATCTACACAGTGGAGTTACTACTCAGCTGTTAAAAAAAAAAAAAAATGACATCCTAACATTTTCAGGCAAATGGATAGATTTGGAGTATATTCTCCTGAGCGAGGTATCAGAATCCCAGAAACTCATAAGTAAACTTTAGACAATAAATAAATAAATAAAACAAAGAACACCCAAGCTGCAAACAACAACCCCTGAAAAGCTTAAGATCAGTAGGAACTTAAGAACTTAAGAGAGACTTCCAGGGATTCTCCTAGGATGAAAAAATAGAAAAGATCTCCTTAGCTAATTGGGAGCATAAAGAGTTGCAACCAGGAAGAGGTGGGAACAAAACATGAGAGAAGGGGAGGACTTAGGAGAGGAGCAACAACTATGAGGGAGAAAAAAAAGAGATATGGAGATCTTAATAAAGGAAGTCAATGTGGGGTTTGAAAAAGGCAGGTGCTAGAGTGACCCACTACAACTCAAAGAATGTCCCTGCCTACGTCTCCAACCAATAGTGAAGTGATGCCTAGTCAGGACTTCCCCAATAATTAGATGAATAGACAACCCAAGTGCCATCACTTAACTTACATCCAACAATAAATAGAGGAGGCGGCAGAGATACATGGCTGAGCAATGGGCTGAGCTTCTGGTCCAGCTAGGAGTAGGGGAGAAGACTCTATGTGAGCAAGGGGATAGGGCTTATGAGGAAAACTCTCATGATGATTGCTGGCTGGATCTCTGAGGAGCTCACTGAATAAGAACAGCCACTGGGGATCCTTCAAGAAGAGGAACTAGGCCCTCCCAGGATAGGCAGCTGTCCACTGATATGGGCAGTATGTGGAGCCTCGAGGGGAGGAATCAGATTGTGTGTCTATGTGTGGCCTCGCACTTCGGGGACCATTCTCCCCAGAGGAACACTTAACCCAGACATGACATTAGAATGAGGAAATCAGACCTGCCTGGAGTGTATGCTGAGCTGATTCACCTTGGTCCTTGTTGCCCTTTTGGGGGAGGGAATGGAGAGTAGGGAGGCTGAAGGCAGACAGGGAGGGGTTGGGAGGAGGAAGGGAAGGAGAGTAAGGGGATAGATGTAAAGAAGAGGACTTTATTTCCTTAATGAATAAATAAGCAAATAAATAAAAAAGGAAAACATTTAATTTAAAGAAGAATGTTGCCATGTTAACTAACGGAAGAACAATGGTACTGACTGTCACAGAAAGAAACAGACAGTGTACATGAGAACAGAGAGTAAATAAATTAGGGTAGAAGAAAACAATCTGCACTTCGTAGCTAGGTGTCATGATTTGGACTTATGATTTTATGATAGGTTCTCATGTTGGAGCCTTCGTTCTCAGTGAAATGGAGGGACCTTTAAGAGGAGGGGACTAGTGGAACACAGTAAGTCATAAAAAGTGCTATCTTTTGGAGGAATTAAAGCAGTGCTAGGGGACCATTGATTATTATTATCACAGATTTTGACTTCTGAATCAGTTTCTAGTTTCTCCATGATGACAAAATTACTTACTCTTGAACACACTCCTACTTTTGCTAGAAAGTCTTAATCAGTGTTGAACTAATGCCAACACTGATATTCCAAGTGCCCAGAGTTGTGAGCTAAGTCAGCTTCTGTGTTCATTGGGAATTGCATGTGATCTGTGAGAAACAAGCTAACAGTTTTTCATATTTATTTCACACTTAATAATAAGTTGTATTTCATAATATTATAAACTGCAGCACAGTTAAGTTCATCATATAATCTCTGTATGATATCAGTGTCAGCCTTAATTCAAAAGGACTGGCATGATTGATTGATTGATAGAATAAAATTTATTGTTAGAAATTAATGATTTAACTCTGGTAAGTCAATGTTCCTTCCATATGACAGAGATTAAATCAAGTTTATAGACAGGTATATTCTTCAGGAGCTCCTACAGTTCTTCAGTGGGGCAGTGAGAATTTGAGTTTACAGCACAAAAATTGACCACACTTGAACTTCTTGAGCAATTGCTTATCAAAAGTTGTACTTAGTGCCTCTCACTTCAGTGTAGTAGAAGGAAAAGAACCACTTCACATGCTACACAGAGATGAATATGAACTTATTTTGAAAAACGAATTCTGTAATTCTGACTGTTTCAGTTCAAAATCTGTGTAAAACAAGGGCTATGTTTCTAACTGGAAAGGTAAATAGGGCAAGAAATATTTTCTTCCTTCCACAAAAATAATGGAGGACATGATATGAGAACTTGGGAAAAAATCATTCTATTCTATTTCCTCATTCTCACTGACTGTCTCTACTCAAAACATTTGGTTTGTATCTGACTTCCTGAGTAATGTCTGGATAGAATTCTATGTGAATGAGAAAAAATGCACAAAGGCAATGCTGAAGCCATACATCAGGAGGAAAGATGGGTACTTTTGGTTCAGGTCTTTTCCTATGGTTTCCCAAACAAAATGGAGCAACTGAAAGTTCTCTTAGCATAGATTGGCATACTCTTTATCACAATTCCTGCAAAGAAATTTAGTAGCTATCATTTCCTCAGTAAACTTTTGAAAGAGTCTAATCCGAACAGAAGAGATCTTTCCACAGTTCATAAAGTATTCTCTCTGTCTACTTTTCTGGCTTAATATTCACTATATTCACATTAAATATAGCCTAGAGCTACCAGACATTCTCTCTTTTCTTGCACACACTTGTCATCGACTGTGAGGAGGTATTCAATGAGGGTTAGTGCTAATCAACCTGACACATCTAAGGTCATCTGGGACATGGGTCTCTGGCCTTGTTTGCAGAAAACTGTATTGATTATGCTAGTAGAAATGGGAAAAGGGCTCACTCAGAGCAGAACTATTGGCAGGCTGGTATGCTGAACTGCAGAAATGGAGATAGGGGTCTGAGCAGCATATGTGCATTGTTTCTTAATACTGGGTAATATGACTAGTTGCTTCACATTTCCATTGCATTATCTTACCCACTATATTGGACTGTAGCTTAAACTATGAGCTAAAATAAACTGTATTATCCTTTAACTTATTTTTGTTTGGATTTTTTTATAATGCAAAGATTAGAGACTAAGATAAACATCCATGTTTTACTCTACTGAGCTGCATTCAACAAAGAGAGCTCAAAAGGCAAACACTTTAGTAGATTATGTGTCAGCTCAACTGATCCTCCACAATTTAGTCTGACTGTAAATTATGTTTAGATTTGTGCATCAAAAATCAAAAGAAAAATTTTAATCCCAGTATACTATGCTTTAATAGTGATTAAACAAATTAAAATGTCGATACCCATAAAGAAAATAAGTTATTTTTTTGTTGAGGCAGAAAATAGACCTCAATTGATTACATTTTTTAAAAAAAGCTTTAAGCATGAATACTTTATTATGAGATATTAGGTTAACTCTGATAATCTAAAAGACATTCTATTGTTTTTGAACTGTGCCTCTAAATGAGAATATGAATAAAATGAAAAAAGAAAAACTGAAAAAGAAGACAAAAGATTTTCTAAATTACAAAGGTTGTGATTTTAAATAATAAATTAGCATATACGAATTGAAAGAGCAAGTATACCCAGCCCAAACATATCTTTAATTGATTTAGAAAAGAAGACCAGTGGAATTGCTACCAGACCATAAAACTGGCTGTGTTCAATTGAAGCAGAGCCCAAGGGTCTCAAAGATTGGACACTTGGTAGAGTTACCAGGACAGGTGCACATATGTCAGGGCAAGAATAATCAGTTCATTGGGAAATAAATACCTCAGGACTCAAGACTAGAAGTCACATCCAGAATCTGGACAGAAATAAAAGGGAACCAGGAAAACTAGCTGAGATTTGTTAAAATCTTGCCAACTGAGCATCATAAATTGGCATTCTCTCAGTTGTAGTAATTTTTTGGATGCTGAATTCAGCCATGAGAATCTATGAGGTGTCAAATGAGAAGTTGAGTAAGAGTCTACTGGAGAGAAGTAGAGGAGCAACATGATACACAGGATCTAACAGCTGACAGTACACAACAGAATCCTGCAACTTTGGGCAGAATATCTGCTTAAGAATGTGAAGATAGACAAGATGTCTTTGAAAGTATTTTTTTTTTTTTTGACAGACGTTGTACGCATTTATCTTCTAACTGCCAAAAGAAGCGTCTAGAGAAGCATTCTGCCAAAACAAATGTCTGAAGCATAGCACAGGATGGGAGACAAAGGAAACATCACAGTCAAAACCTACAAACATCTTGTTTTTCTCCTTCTGCTTGAGAGATTTAATAGACTAAACAGCTAAACATTTAGTCTTGGGCTTCCTAGCAGTCTAGAGGGGAATGAGAAAATAAAAGAGAACACTGGGGTCATATCTATTGCTCAAAGAAACAGAAAATAAAGACATTTCTGATGGCCCTAAAGGAGTATCAAGAAAAGAGAAAGAGACCATTCTGGAAATTTCAGTCCACCTGGGGCTTCACATATAAAACAATCAACAGCTGCTGTCCAGGCTCGTGATGTTTCCAAACAAGTAAGAACTGTATATGAATGTAGGCTTCCTGTGCTTTTCACCCCTAGATTTAAAGTTAGTGGTTTCAGTCAATGTAGCACAGAACATCATACACCTAGTCACAAGTTCATGCCATGCAATGAAATATTGTGCCTATTCTACACAATGCTGGTGGTAGAAATTTAAAGAAACTCAACATACCACATGTGAAACAAATTAAGACTAGACTAAACCAGTAACTGAATTTGCCATTTACCTGAGGTCAGTACATGATTCAAAGGTTTCAAAAACGATGGTCGTCCAGAAGGGAGCAGAGGTGTAGGTTGAGTTCTGCTAAAGACTCATTAAAAAGTGCTGTGATTGGCTACAATGCAAGAACTACTGCTTAGATTCAATTCAGAGATTAGTATGTACTGAATTTAGGCTTCACTGATGAGCATTTAGGGGTACTATATTTTCTAAACTTGAGTTTGTGAAGACAATATAATCATAGAGATGCATGCACTATTATCATTATGCTTTAAAAACTGGTACCTAGAGAGGTGCCTTAAAAATTGAGAACTTTTATTGTACTATATTCTCAGGGAAACTGAGTTCAGTTTCAAGATTTCCAGGCAGTTTATAGCACCTATAATTCCAGAGCCAGGGTTTTCAGGCTCCTGAAGCCTCAATGAACACCCACATGGATATAATTTAAAATAAAGTAATATTAAAATCTATAAAAATTATGAGACCCTAATATATGGCCAATAGGTGTTATAAATAACTACTAAGAAGTTGGAAAAAGAATACATAAGACCCTGCCCTACTTGAAAAATGAAAAAGTAAATTATATCATTATTTTAAAATGTGAAAGCCATATACTTGAAAATAGTATTGTAAATTTGCATAAATATTCAAACTAACATAATCATTACTACTAAAATCAATTTTGAAAGAATAAAAATCTATAAAAGTATTCAGTAAAATGTACCACATTCTGACAGTGAATTGTAACAATAGGTATTACTGAGTATGTGTGTGTGTGTGTTTGTGTGTGTGTGTTGGTGAATAAGGAAACTACAAAGGAAATCAGTGTGGAGTTTACTTTAGCAGAGTGGAGCATTGAGACAGCCTGGAAGACTCACAACCTTTCACTGAGAGACAACTCCTAACTCACCTGCTATGATCGGTAACTGATGTAGATATGCAGCTGGCCAGCTAAGAAAACATACATTAATTTTGGACTATCAAATAATTGAAATCTAATTTAGGAAATTTTACCTTAGGTTTAAAATTAAAGGAAGGCATGTAAGTGAGGATTTTAATAAAATGATGCAGCTCACATTTGAGACTTTTGATATCAGAATCATATGTATTTATGTACAATATTTAATTATATTTGATAACATGGACAGGAATAACTTTAGATAGGAGAAATCATTACTGTGTTTAGCTCTAACAGGCTAAGAAAATCTATAGCCAGAAGACTGTGAGCAGAATCATTCATCTACTCCCTATTTTATTTTTGTCTCCATTTGGAACTCCATTAGAACAGCATACCCAGGCTTTCTTCGGTTTATCTAAGTTAGAGATTCACAGAGTCACTGAGTTCATTCAGTTCCACCCCTTCTGGCTTTGCCTCTAAGTCCATTCCAGTCCTCCTCTCTCTGTTAGCATCACCGACATCATTCAGTAGACCAAAAGGACAGACTCAATGCTGCTAGACAGAGCATTGACTGTCCTGCTACATTGATGACTGGTCACTGCTTACTTCACTGGTGGATGACTAAGTCATGGTACATATACCTTTGAATCTATATTTTCTAATAATCTTTATAATAAAACTAGCTATTTGACTGCCTCCTGGGTCTTAATTCTGAATTGATTCCAAGCTCAGAAATGGAAGAACATAGTATTATTTATTGATCCTTTAAACTCTGAGAGCAGTGACTATAATATAATCCAACACTAGATGTCATTATCAGACATTATTATCAGATCAATCATTGTTTAATAGTCTTGATTCCTCTATGAATCCAAAACAAAGCAATAGCCTGCATATAATCTAAAGTATACATATCCCAGGGGCAGTAGAGAAGGTCTGGTTTTTAATAAATCATTTCTTTGTTTTCTAAATTCTTTTAAAAAAATGGAGGCCTCAGGAAAGAAGCTGCATTAAGACTGACACTCATTTGAAAATGTTATAAGGCAACAGTAAGGAGTGTGAGCTCTCTGAACAGCTCTGGAGTTACTAATTGCTACCTTGAACCAACAGGGAATAAAGAAGACATAAAGAAGAAACTGCATTTAATAGGCATTAGAAAAAACTAAGAGAGCTTCAAATAACAAGCTGATATGTCTCTTTGCCAGCATGAAATAAAATGTACTGATATAGTAACTCATGTATCTGAAACTACTAACACAGAACACAATATGAAACAGTTATGTAGACTTAAAAATGAGAATTTTAATTGGCAAAATGGAGCCATATATAATTAGGTATAAAACTGATTTAGCAACACAATTCTGGTTTACCAATTGTCATTAATGCAGATTGCGAAGGTTTACCAATATGTTATATTCTTTATCACTTTCCCCAAGGCATACTCTAAATGAGATCAAAAGTGATGATTATTAAGAAGTGTAATTTTATTCCTATAATTATGTACTCATGTACCTATCATTTTAATGCTCAAAAATAAAACAATATGAATGACAATCACAGTAAAAAAGAAAATGATTTTTTTTGCTTTAGAGCAAATTAAATTATAGTTGAAAATAATGAGATTAAGCTTCTATTATATAGATTCATTAAAAGGAAACTAGTAGAGTTTCTTGGGTCAGACACAAGTAAATCATAATCCTACCAAAACTTTGCTACAGAGTTCCAAGCTCTTCTATATACCCTGACCTGTATCAAAGACTCCACTGTTGGCACTGTGGAAAGCCTTGGTGAAGGATTGGGAAATCAGAGCATAAGCAAACTGATATTCAATAAAATATGTATTGCAAGACTTCTCATAAATATTGGTATTTAAATCACATATGTTTGTCAAGTACAGTGTCATCTAGCTGTGTATCAAGTATACTGAGTTTGAGACATTTCTGAACATCCAGTAGAAATCTTAAGATGAGAAAAACCATTAAGAATTAAAGATCACTTATTAGCAGTACCTAAGCACATGTAGGACTCAGGAACCAATGGAGTATCCCCATTAGCTCCATCTCTTAAACATCGCTTCAACATCCTATCTCCTTCCTCCAAAAATCCCAGGTTCTGCTTTATCCCACTGCCACACAGTTTATTAAATAGAAATGCTCAGGGCAGAGCTTGTTTGATGAGCAGGTAGTCATCCTCAACAGAGGCTATGAAGGGAGGTTAAGAAACATGACAACAGCTTTAAAAATAGGTCCTGTGAAATCATAGTACTAGCCAAGTGTGAGGCTGCATGCAGTTCAGTTGTATAACTTCAGAGTGTTGTGCTTTCTCTCTAAATGTAGTAGAATGACTGGTTTCTGAATGAAAATATAAAACACATATACATATAGCCACACAGTAAAACAAATGAAATATGCTCTCTAGAACTGTTATTAAATCTACATAAAGTGATGGAAAAACATTGAACTAAAAATCAAAACACAAAAAAACAAAATTAGACTTTCAAAGAATATATATATTTAATATATCAGTTATTGCATGTATATGTCAATATATTTTGTTTCCAAGGTGATTTTGAGGCCTTCGTACACCATTAAAAATGTTTATGTTTATGTTTTAAAATTAGCTTATAACATGTTAGATGCTGTCATGAAAATTTTGAACAAAACATGTCTTTGTATCTCTCTTTATTCCCAACTAGAAACTCTGTTCCCTGCATTTTGCCTCCTGCTTGTCCTAAAGCCATTCATATTTCATAACCTATGTGTCTTTTTGTCCATCATTCATCTTTTCTCAAACTACATTACCCTTTCTTTGTCTCCTTTTTTGGATTTTACATTTACCCATACTTATATTTATTTACATAAATACAGACTTTGTTCTAACCTTTTCAGTGCATTTTAGTACTGTTCATGAACTTCAGATGTCACTCATGTTGTTACATATAATAAATAATTAAAACTGATCAAACACATTCTCAGTCCAACTAGTCAGATATCACATTTTTTAAAACCTAGATAATTCACTGAACAGAAAATGGACTCAGTCATTTACTTTGTGAATAAGAAACCATGAAACACAATGAAGCATGTTGACTTCTCAACTTTAGGTGAATTAATTCACCAAACAAAAAGTTGCTTCTTGGGTAATGTGGAAATAATGATAATTTCTTGTAGGTTCTTTTGTATCACTCCCATAAAGGTGTAAGTCCTAACCTATCTGGAACCATTAAACCAAGATGATCAATAAAAAATGTCCATTTTACTGAGTGAAGAAATAGCCATCCTGACTGAGGATAGGTCACACTATAGGGTAGGGGGTCCCACTGGAAGAATGTTGTGTCATGCTGAAGAAAAGTGTGGTCATACAAAAGGAGAATGGACTCAATTCTAACTCAGGGCTTTAAAAAATAAAGTTAGTACCATGAGAATAACAGAAAACCTCAGAAAATTAACGCAGTTATTAGAATGAGGCATCCATAGATGAGAGAGTTGCACAGATTGCCAGTAAGCCAGCAGTAACTTGGAAAGAGACTTCGGACTTGCACCTTTCTAGGCCTGAAAAAGTACATACTGATCAGCTGCTCAAACAAAAGGCAACTCCATTCTCCACTGTATCTCAATGTACTGCTGTTCAGTAAACCTCACGGTGACAATGTGTTACAGTAGCCCAGAGAAACTATATTCATCTCACAAGGTGTAAGTAAAATGATTTTTAAAGTGCCTGACATAAGATCAGCCCTTAATAAATACTAATATTAACAGCAGTGATAGAGTATTTTGAAACACAACCTGTTGACTCTGCTTAAATTACAACCTGGCTTGCTTTGTTTCTCATTTCTAACTCTGTAAATTAATATGTTGAAATACCCAAGAATGAGGCAGTAGAAATGGAAAAAATATATAAAGGAGATAAATCTCATCAGTGTCTACTATTTGTTTGAATCCTCTGCAGATGGTTTGGCAGAGGAAGAGGTTGGAACCATCAGCTAAATAGAAATTGGGGGATTATCTATGAATTTAATGTATCCATGCCATTTTGGCCCCTATTAGCACAAATAATTAAGAGGAAAATCTTGCCAGTTATTCTTTCTGTAAGGCTTAATGCAGGCTTCAATATTTAAGGAACTCATTAGCAGTCTTAAATGGTACCATGGACCAGCATTAAGGGACATAACAGATAGCTTTGACCTTCATTTCAGAGATGAGCAAATTGAGGCCTATAGAGGTTACAGTGGACTCAAGGTTATACAGTTTACATTGGAAAGGCTCACACTAGATTCTCTTTTGCCTAATTTCCTGCAACTACAACGCATGCCTTTCAGAATTCAGTGTTGCTTTGAGAAGTCAGTGGAGCCTTCTCAGTCAGCAGACCCACATCCCTGCATGTTAAATCCAAGAGCAAAGTTAGAAATATAGGTCTGAGAGAAAATTACATCATTACTAAACATTTTCAATAACATCTCATGAGCTTGCATTTGAGGAAGGGACAGTTGTAGAAAAAAGGGCAATTATTTTTGCACTCAAGTTATTAGCTGTATAACGCATTTGGAAAAATCATTTTACACTGTTTGTAAGTTCCATTAAGTGTCACCTCAGAAGACCTTTCTGGAACAAGTCATCAAGCCTTCGATGAGCTTGGAAATGAGGGTCCCCTCAGATTGAATTCATTTGCATGGTATTTAAAGCCATGGGACACTTTGGCCAGCAAGGTCACTGAGGTGGATGAACTATGGCATCATGCATGATTTTTTTGCAAACGAAAAGTGTACTCATCACCCACTTAACAGCTGACCCCACTTATATCAAATCCAGCAGCCTCCTTCACCTCTGGGTGCTCAACGCTAAGTAAGTCTTGTGGGAAGAAATATTAGACTTTTAATACAACAAACTTCGTTTCATTTCAGTGCTTCTTTCACTTTAGTTGGCTTCATAAAGAACATTTCCATGTTGCCTGCCTTAAGGACATCCCTAGTGTAATTGAGGGCCCAACTTCAACTTTATCCAGAAAGAATCATTTGGGTTCATTTTGTGGCTCCATAGCCTGGAACCAGAACTTTTTAAAAGACACTCAATAACATCAGTGCAGGGAACCCTCTGGACAACATATCAATTTGTATTATGAAGTGAATTATGGCTGGACCCACCAGAGCTGTTATAGTTAAATGTCTGTCAGTGTTTCCATTATATTTTGAGAGTTTCCTACTCAGTTGCAAAAATACCCTTTAGGCTGAAGCTTACCAGGCCAATCTAAGAGATGACTGTTCCTTTTTTGTAGTTTTAGTATTTTAAAATGTTAGCTCCCTTTATATTTGCTTGTAGACATTTCAAAATAAAGTTTAAGTCTTGAAGTCAGTGAGCTCCCAGAATTATGGTAGATTTAGTGAGGGGACCTTGAACCACAGGATTGAGGGTAATATATTTGGATAGGATCTACTATTCACCATGCAGGTAACCAAGCCTTTGAGATAATGGTTCTGTCATGGGCATTCATATTTTCAGTGGGAAAGAGACTTACAACTTCTTCATGAATGCTTTTAACTGTACTTTGAACTCATAAATTATGCTGGTCACTAAAAATAAATCTTGCTCAAATGTTTTCTGCAAAGACTCTCTGGATGAGATACATATGGCAAAATAAATAGAATCTCTGGTTATAGTTGAGAAAATTACTTATTATGAAGCTTAAAGATAAAGTGTTTGTGCTGAATAACATACTAACTTTGTGACCCTCTTCAAGCCAATTAATGTCCCAATGAATCAATCACTCTGCAAATAGTGAGAAACCATGTCAGTTCTTGTGTGCTTCTCGGTGATGTTTGGAGAAAAAACAGAAGATTAAAGAGACTTTTACAGAGACAAACTTAAATTATATTCTATATAGTTAAATATTGCAGTGTTATTGCCTGCTAGATTTTGAATAATTATTTACTGCTTGAAGGTATATTTGTTAAAATCTGTATTAATATTATGAAAAATAAATGTGACATTTAATCCATCTTGTTATGAGTAGTTAGTATTCATTTTGTAATAAAAGTAATGAAATAATGTTTGTTTATTCTACATCTTGCATTTGAGGATAGTTCCTATGGTTAGTATGATGTGTTGAATTCAAGTTCCTGGAAAGAAGCCATGTATGTAGAGACCACTTCATGAGAACTGTATTGATGAACAGAGGTTTGAATGTTGCAGGTCCAGAGGCTAATTAGTTTTATCTTGGGCAAGCATTAGCCTCCTAAATAGCTCTTTGTTGCCCACCTCTGTGTCTGAACTAACATCCTGAAACTAATAAATTAAAACCTCCAGAAATCTATTAATTTAGCTGTCACCAAGTCAAAAGCTGAGAGTGTCATGGGATAGCTTCTTGGGCCTAAAGAAAATATTCCCCCATTCATTCATTCATTCATTCATTCATTCTCTCTCTCTCTCTCTCTCTCTCTCACACACACACACACACACACACACACACACACACACACACACACACTTTCTTTTAAATATTGCCACCAATGAACTTTAAACTTGCCTTGATTTATAATTCTCGTTGTTCTGTAGAACTGTAAAACTCCCTAAAATTGTTTCCACATTGGACCCTGGAATCTTAGGTAAACTAAATATGTGTTTCCAGAAAATAGCAAGAACCTGGAAACAACCTAGATGCCCTTCAACTGAAGAATGGATTAACAAACTGTGGTGCATCTACACAATGGAATACTACTCAGCAGTAAGAAAAAATGATATCCTAAAATTTGCAGGCAAATGGATGGATTTGGAGAATATTCTCCAGAGCAAGGTATCATAAACCCAGAAAGATAAGCAGGGGTTGTACTCACTCATTAGTAGACTCTAAACAAAAAAGCAAAGCATGTCTAAGTTGCAAACCACAAACACAAACAGCTTGCGATCTGAAAGACCTTGTACCGGCACCTTGCATCCCAATTCCTCCAGAGGAACACCTGACCAAGTCTTGGTGTTGGGGTGAGGAAAGTGGATCTGCCAGGAGTGGGTGCTGGAAGAAGCCCTATTGCGACTTTGTGACCTCATGCCCTTGCTAGGCAAGAGATAAAGAGATGTGGAGAAGAGAGAGTGACTAGAAGGGGGTGGCGAAGGGAGCTTGAACAAGGATATACATGGATAAAAAAAATGACTTTATTTATAATAAAAAAAAGATGAGAACTCTGCTATTTGCATTGGACAAAATAAGCTGCCTTGCTGTACCCAAATCTTAGAACACATTTTCAATGGAAAATACTGAAATATAAGATTGGAAGAAACTGGTTGCAAGAATTCTGTTTTTCATAATCGTTTTCATAACAGGCATTAAGGACTCTGACATGACCATTGTCTCTATTGGCCATCTACTGCAGTGCAGCAGGACAAAAAAATGTAGTGTCACAAATTCCATTATGGATTTATTAACTAAAATTTTTGTGGAAGATGATTTAAAGGATAAGAAACATTGAGTTATAAACGAGACTTTCTTTTGTTTGAATCCTAATTGGTATTTTAATAAAAAACCTTGAGCCAGATATTGGGGGAAAGCTGAAAGTTCAGACAAACAGAAGAACAACCCACAGCCACTTCTCACCTACCCGGCTACTCAGGCCAAAAGGGCATGATCCTAGCTCCATGAATCCTCAGACTGAATAGGGTAATCAAAGAGAACCACAAGGAGAGAACACTTGTCTCCTCTTGCCTTAGATTCCTTTCTCTGCAAAGCCATATCACTGCCTGTCTCAAACTTCCTAGTGCTGAGATTAAAAGTTTGAGTGTTTCTGAAGTACTGGGTGCCCGAGGAATGGGATCCCAAATGCTTGAATTAAAGGTGTGACTAACCATGAGCTGTTTTTTTTTTTTTTCTTTTGTTTTTTGCAGTCAAATGCTCTACCACTGAGCTATACCCCCTTCTTTTGTTTTTTGAACTAGATTAGTCTCCTGTAGCCCAGAGTGAGCTTGAACTCACAGATATCCAAATGCATCTTTTTCTCTGCCTCCCCAGTGCTGAATGCTAGAATTAGAGGTGTGTGACACCGTCTGACTCTATGACTAACTCTGTAGCTGGCTCTGTCCTCTGATCTTCAGGCTATCTTTATTTGATACACAATATATTATCACAAACTTTAGACATTTCAGTGAAGACTCAAACATCAATAGAATTGTGTAACTATGCAGGCTGAGACAGGGAAAACCTGGAGAAGACTAAGAGCCATGAAGTGACTATACAATGTACCTAGTATAAGGTTTCAGGTTTCAGGGTTGAAAAGAGACACTAAGACAAAAATTCTCTTTAATAAAATTTATTATAAATTTTATTAAGGCCATGATAGCAGTATTTTAAGGTTCAGGAGACTAACTAGAGTTTCTCTTCTACTGTTTTCAGAGAGAAGGGGATGTCTCACACTATGTGGCCTAATAGTACAAAGTACATGCTTGCAATGGGTTGTTCTGGTTTCTGAACAACAGAAGAACATGTAGAGGTTCCACTCTTCAGTTAATGTTTTTGACTACACAGGATACCCTACTGTATTCCCCATTGCATGTAGCCCAGGCAAAGAACCCTTAATTGCTACCTGTTGTTTTAGTTGTGGCATATGTAAAGGATGAGAAGGTGACTACCTGGCTATTTGCCAGGCCAAACTTACACCAAAAAGTATATCTTTCCTCTCCTTTTAACACTGATGACTAGGTTACATTTGGTAAAATGAGTATAAAAATTTAAAAATGAATCATTATTACTATAAGAAGAAAAAGAAGCAATAGAGAGATTGAGGCAGATGTGACCAAAAGACCCTGAGAAAGCTACTAACAGCTGTAATTTGCTGAGTATCACACCAGCTCCAGCCATTTGTATGTACAAGAGAGTTTGTGTGGAGCTGTTTTGTTCATTCTTTTTGACCTTATTTTATTTTATTTTTTTGACACATAATCAACTTGTCTTTTCTTTGAAATTATCAAGAAAAACTGAATAAAAAACACCTAATAATAGAGGATGTTGGACTGTTTTTTTCCTGTCATTGAAAACAGCCTCTCTGTTTTGTTTATAGAATAAATTATCTAATCACATGGAGACTTCAAGAATTATAAAAAAAAAATTGAGAAGCAAATGAAAGTCCCCTGGTTTTTACTCAGAATTACAGTAACTGTACAGTTACTCATGTTAATGAAGCTTTTCTAGAGCTATACATTTACTATAAGTGTAGTTCTTCTTATATATTTGTACCTACAACTATATTTTCATATACATGCATAAGTATATATGAAAAATCACTTACAAAATTTGTAAGTTTGTGTTATATTTTATATTTTGTTATTTGCTTGTCCATGTCAATGACACTTTTTAAAGATCTTGTGATCTGGGATTCCTAGGAATCAACTAGGAAACAATCAGACCTCCACTACAGGAGCTCAGTCATATAACCATGAGGTAGCTCCTTGAGTCTCACCTGGAAGAAATGTATCTCCCTTATAGTATCTAAACTCCTCCTAGTGTTGGAGCATGGGTACATGGAATAATGTTTCAATCAACATCCATCTGTTCTAAATTTTAATATCAATAAGTCATTTTACCCAAAATCATATCTAGAGAAACTCAGATAAACATGGTTCTAGATGTGAGATTTTTAATGTTGAAGAGAGATGTATGGGATTCCTTAGAAACCATGTAAGCTAACATCTGCAGATTCTATCCTTTCTCTCCTCATTTCATAATGAGAAACTTTTAGAACTCTGATTCCTATATATGATCAAAAGGCCTAAGTCGATTTAAAGTTGTACCACGTTTACTTACAACTTTCACTGCTTCTGAATTCTCACAAGCAACTTATTTGAGTTTCAGTGAGGGTAAGTGGAACATCCCCACAGTGTGTATGGCATTATGACACAGTGAGAGAACTATCAATGACTGTAGAATTTTCTATGGTGTAGTAAAGGTATTTTGAAACTAAATAGAGGATGATAATTATCTTTCTATCAATCAATTGAAAGATTGAAAGTATGAACTCACTTGATTTTATTCTGAAGATGATCAACTCTTTTTCTTTCTTTTGTATTTTTTTTAGAAATCAATATCAAACATTATATAAGAAAGCAAAACATAAGAAAGAATAGATAACAAAAGGAATATACATATTTCTCAGCACCCCATGGATCTTTCTCAAAAATTGACCACATATTTGATCATAAGGCAAATATCAATAGGAATAAGAATATAAAAATTAGGAATAAGAATAACCCCTAGTATCATATCAAGCCACCATGGTCTAAAGTTAGAATTCAACAACAACAAAAATCACAGAAAACTTACAAACTCATGGTAACTGAACATCTCTACATTGAACCACCTTTGGGTCAGGGAAGAAGTTAAGAAAGAAATCAATAGAATTTAATGAAAATGAACGCACAACATCTGTCATGTAATTATGCTGATTCCATATTTGTCAAGATTTAGCTATCTTACTACAGAATTCTTAAATATTTTATAATATATTTGACAAGCAGTATTTCTCATGCTATATTTTCTTTGGAATTATTTAAACTGGTGAGTGTCTAGGAGAATATTCTTTATAAAAGATTTTATTTCATAACCTATTTTTTATTTATTTATAAAATAAGTCTTTTTTATCCATGTTTTCACTTGCTCCCCCTCCCTTCCCTCGTCCCAATCCCTCCCATTCAGCCTTCAGCCTCCCTTCTCTCCATCCGCCATCCCCTCCCCCAAAAGGATGATTCTAAGGGGAATCAGCTCAGCATGATTCATGACTTGTTTAGTGTGGGGCAAGTCCAATTTCCTCATCCTAACAGGACTGGGTCAGGTGTTTCTTTGGAGGGAATGGGCTCCGAAGTGCCATTCCAGGCACAGAAACACAGTCTAATCCCTCTTCTCGAGGCTCCACCTACTGCCAATGTCAATAAAAAGTTGCTTACCCTTGGAGGGTCTAGCTCCTTTTTCTAATGGTTGCCCAGTGGCTGTTCTTGATTCAGTGAGATCCCCAAAGCTCCAGCCAGCCCTCTATGTGGGAATTTTCCTGGTAATCTTTATCCCCTTGCTCATACAGACTCTCCTCCCTGCTCTCGGCTGGATCAGGAGTTCAGCCCAGTGCTCAGCCATAATCAAATGAATAACGACCCTAAAGGCCATCACAGAAATTACATCCAATAATGAATACAGGTAATGGCAGAGATATAAAAGATTTTTAAGGAACCAACAAACAAAATAACATTTCTTACAGAATTATCTAACTTATATGGTATACTCAGTGTACTGACAAGGCACCAAACAGTTCAAGTCCCACAGAAAAGATGGGTTTTGTTTACTTACATTTCTTTCATGATAATTGTGTTAGCAATTGTTTACAAATGGAATAAACAAACTGACATAGGAAACTTTCATCTTCCATTGTATATGTGAAACAATATAATATTTACTCTTCATTTAACTTTGTGCAAATGGAAATTTTGCTGTTCACTCAATAAACTATTTAGATTTCATAATAAAAAGCAAGTGGTGAGCAAGTGTAAGTTTGACATCTGTAGCTTTGATAGCAGTTTCTTGACTTACAATAGGTACTAGATTAAATATATCTGGAGACATAGACTTTTAGTGTAAATTTTGTGGCTTCAAATTTTATTTGTCTTTATAGTGCAAAATAGAATAATTTCAGAAAGTTAAAGTTGAGAATTCAGAGCATAGTTTATTATTAAATTATTACCTCTTCCTTAAGCAAAAACAGATTATTGAACAAACTTATTCCATAGCTAAAGGTGATTACTATAATTTCATAGAAAAAATGTGGGTTTGGAGTCAATCACACCATTTGCCTGATATGTATATTTATTGCCATGCTTTATGACTCAGTTTCCCCATGTAACTGTAAACTTTGCCCTCCATTATAATTTTCTCAAGAGAACATAAAATAAAAATGTTGCAACACATTTTTCCACAAATACAATGTCCTCCCTGTTCCCTATAACCACAATCATTTATCCTGTCTTTCTAGCTCAAGTCTGTGGCTGTTACCAGACTTTTTCCTTTTTGTATAGGCTTGATCCTGTTTAAAATAATTTCTTAGACACTCTTAATTAATTATTCCAAAATCTGATCTTTGAAAGTTGTAATCCTAAGTAACTCGACAGTGCTTATGTTTAGATAGAGCCTACTTTGTAGATCGTGGGTAAGCCTCTAGCAAGGCTGGGAAATGTTCCAACTTACCTACTGGTCCATTCCTGGTGGAGACTAATGCCTTAGCCTATGTTTTAACTACACAGTGTTTACCTCAGGAGAAAATGTGGCACAAAAAGTCATTCTTCTATTTAATGTATCTTGTTCCAAAAAATAGTGACACTATTCTCATATACCACTCATCACTTCCTTGAGAGGACAACAGGCATTATTGCAGCAATCTTACTTCTAGTAAATTGCTCTCTATGAACTAAGGCTTACATTTCTTTTACTTTGAGGCATTAATCTTACTGAAATAAATATGTAAACATGTAGTCATATGTAAACTCATGAAGTATGGTCTGTAGTTTTCTAAGACAGAGGCTAATATGGGATGCGATATGTAGTCAAAAAAAAGCCTTAGTCCGACTTACAATGCCATAGGCCTGCTATTTAATGAATTTTCCAGATGTGCTCTTCAAGTAAGATCCTCCAAACCACAGCTGAAAGAGATGTGCACTATAGCACACCCCATCTGACACAAAAGTCAAGCCAGAGCAGCAGTAACAAGCACTCACTGGCCTAGGTGCACAGACACTCGACAAGAGGAGTTAATGTAATATTGATGTCACCATGCTATGCCTCACCTAAGGCTATACAGATGCCACCAGAAAGGGGACAGGATATGAAAAAACAATGTTCCCCATTTCTGCTACATCACAAGCCGTGCACATTCTTCATCATCACACTCATCTTCATATACCTAGAGCAATCAGGCAACTAATTCTAGCTGCTGGTACCACAATCTCTGCATTAAGTGTAACTATTTTTCCTAAATAGTAATATTTTAGTGATTGAAGAGCTGTATCATGGGATTAATGTACAAAGAAAATGATCCAAGAAGAAAGAAAACACATTTTTCACAGTGTGCTGTTCAAGTAAAAACAAAGTATAATACATATTTTATAGCTTCAATATTCAAACTCTTTAACAAAATATTTTGATGATATCTACAGAATTTTTTTTTAAAAAAAATACTTCTGTTTGCATATATCTTTTGTCACTCTTAACAATCATGTCTCTTACTCCTTTTTAATGGTGTTTTATTCCTAGCTTCATTCCCTGGTACTGAAGTAACAGGTACATAGTCTAAGCTGGATTTTAGCCAATCAGAATTGGTACTGGCTGCCAACTGGAATACTTTACAGTTGAAGAATATGCACTGAGTGAGTAAAGCTCTGATCCTCTTCTCTGCTTTTGTAGCTTTTGGCTCTCCTTTGGGCACTCCCCCAACTCAAAAATCACAACTGATAGAAATAGCAACTGAAGGTATATTAGAGTTCCTGCTGTATTGTATGAACTTCTGCGTTCTTCAGCTAGTAAGCTTTAAACCATGAGTATACACTCAGTCTGTGCTTTAAAACTCAGAGAAGTTGGTATTGACAACTGTCAATGTTTTCCTAAGTGACTGTCAGTGGGTTTCACTATTAAAAATTCAGATTCTAGAGTGGCAGGTGCCGCAATGCTTTTTTTAAACCATTATACAATTGTTCATGTTAAGATGTCACTGCCAAAAAAATACTTTCTACTTTACTCAAGAACAAATATTTCCTATTTTCAAGTATCCCAGAGAAGGGTAACCATTCCATACAAACAATTTTCTTGCAGTCCTTAAGGAAAGAACTGCTTCTTGAAAGGGTAATTGTATTCTGTTTTATTGTAAATAATTGTCTGCCTACTGGTTTAATAAAAAAATGCTGACTGACCAAAGTCAGACAGGAAGTGTATGTGGGGCTACCAGTCTAAGAAAATTCTGAGAACATCTCAGAGCAGAGCAGGGACACCACAGACACTACAATGAAAAGACACAGAAAATGTAGAGGAGAGAATTTGATATGCTGCTCTGAGTAAAGGTATTGAGCCACATGGCTGAACAAGAAACATGTGTTGGGTTAAGATGAAGGAGTTAGCAAATTATATGCCTGGGCCCTAGGTCAGTCAGTGTAAAATTAATGTAAGCATCTGTGTGATTCTGTGATTCTATGGGACTGACAAACTGCCGGTCAAACCTCTGGTCTAGACCCAAAAGTCTACACCAGAGATGTGGACCAAAAACCACATACGACAGCTGCTGAAGCTTTCCTTTATTCTCATGAGTAGCCTGAGTTATGATTTACAGGTATACAAATTCTTCTGTCCTGCTTTTGTACTACAGACCACACACACACACAGTTGCTTTTCTCATAAAAACAAAACAATAAAAATGGTTACTACTCATTCCCCAGATGGACTTCCCTATTGACCTATTATTTTTACATAAATTGAATAGAATCTATTATCTTAGACAAAAACCGAGACTCATTCCACATCCCTTCCTTACATGTTTCTGTCTTGTTAAATATGTTTTTTTTAATAATCTTTCAGTTACTTTAGTCTGTACCAAGAATTGTTTAAACAGTATTTCAAAATCTAGAAAAATAGTTTCCACTCTTGTGAATTCTGACACATCTAAGTCAAGAGATATCAGCATATTCCTAAAGTCATATGGCAAGGATTCCATTCCCAAAGCTGCAAAAATATCTTCCTTCACAGTCTGTAAGGTGGACATGCTGTAATACTCTGTGCGGAGGTCATGTGGCCTGATGAGACTCAGACATTGTCATAATTCACTCTTTTGAAAGATCAGCATGTGAGTGGTGTCACAGATTTTTATTGTCCTGTGAAGTCCAAAAAATACAACAGCCAGCATTTATTTTGTCCTACCTCTGCCCCTTCAATGGAAACTGGCAGAAATCCTGCTTCTAAAATATCATAAAAACTTTGAAATTACAGTCTAGCAAATTTTGATAATTTTCAAAAGAAACATATTTTCTCATTTTTGTAAATTAGACAGTGCATGAAATGACACCTTGGAGCCTATTTCCTAACTCAGTCCTAATATTGGGATAAGGGAATTGGACCTACCTCATATAGATACGCCAGACTGAACTGACTCACCTTGGGACTGCTTGCCCTTTTGGGAAAAAATGGGGAGATGGGGTAGAAGGAGGCTGAGGGAGGACTGAGAAGGATTAGGAAGTGGAAAGGGAGGATGAACAGGGGGATACATGGAAAAAAAACCCTTTTTTAATTAAAAAAAGAAAAAAATAGATGAACAATTTTCAAGCCTTTAAGTTCTGAAATTTCTTGCTGAAAAATTCTTTCTTGACCAGTAAAACAAGGTCCTAGAAAGTGACAAATTACTGAAAGGTACTAATAATGTCCTTGGATGTCAAACAGAAGTCAATCATAAGACCATATTGCTGAAGTCATCACATACCTGAGCTAAAGGACATTGAGAAAATAGCTGGTATTTGAGCTAGAAGTTTCTTGCTGTCTATCAGAATTCATGGTGCCAGAAAGTGTCTTGCATACTGCTGGGGAGCAAAATCACCAGTTGTACCATCAATATATGGACTCTATGTGGTATAATGTTTATAATAACAACCTATCTGGATAGCTATGGCATTGGAGCAATAGTGACATCACCAACATAGGAGAAAACAATCATTTTTAGACTTGAGATCTGATCCAAAAGAGGAAACTCATGCTTGATACTTTAAACCTAAGCAAGAACCAATAATTAGGGAGGTTATAGGCCTCAGGTGAGAATCAACTATTGGAATGGAAATGATACTAAATTGCCTTCTAAAGATTGATACCAATAGATCTGTGTCATTCTCAGCCCAAAACCAGACATTTCTTTTTTTTTTTTTTTTTGTAATGAGCACTGATTAATGTAGACTTATAATCTGCCAAAATATAGAAAGTAAGAGACTATTAGTTTTAAATGTGGCATCTATCTTATTAACTTCAGGATTTAAAGAACATTGTGAAGAGGAAGCAGAAAAATAAATGGAAGAGATCGAGCTTGGGTAGGGTTTCTGTGAAACAGTATTTTCTAGTCTTGACATGGCCACTGTACATATGATCTCAACGCAGCAATCACACAAGATCTTCACAACATTGGTCCTGTCACAATTTGGTCATGCATAAAGGAAGAATTCAGGTGGCCCTGGTCTTCACTGAGTCATTATAGGTAGTTTGTTAATAGGTACTGGGGAGAGTGTACACTGGGTTCTTCAGTAGTATAGTCACTGATAAATTACCCTACTTCTAGTTAAAACCTTGACTCTTCAGAAGATTCTCACAAAATTCAGGCTATCCAAACTAAAAATAAAAGATACTAAGTTAAGAAAAAAAAACTTGTAGGAAGCAAATTTTCCCTAGAAAAGGCAGCAGGATAAGAGTGCTGGGAAGAGAAGAAAGGAAATTACCAAAATTCAGTAACCATATCTATAGCATTGTCAGTGAGTTAAAATACAATCCATTCTTCAAACCATTTCTCTTCTTGAGGATATAGTCATGAAGGTCAAAGATACTTTTAAGACTTCATCTAGATATATCCTCAGCCTAATTTCTGCTTTCATTGCCCACAAAGTCAATCTTCTAAAAAAAAAAAAATGTATGAAAGCAATTCAGCCAAGACCAGAATGTCTTTTTCTCCAGATTCTAAAAAAGCAGGCTGAGGCTTCATCAAAGTCCCACATATTTCCACCATGCATCTCTAAGCTGCTCAAGCTTCTTTCCACCATTGATTTCCAAGACCCTCATGCTTTAGGCAGTATTCACAATAGTGCCTCATTTTGATATCAAAATGTGTCTTAGTCCAGGCTGCCATAATATAATATCACGTGCTGTATCTTAGAAACAACACAAATTTCTTTCTCACTATTCTGGAGTCTGAAAATCTAAGATTATTATAAACACAATATGGATTTTATCCAGTGTCCCTTCCCTGGCTTACAGGTGGCAGAAGAGATCTTTTACTTCCTACATTGGATTCTATCAGAATGGATATTTTATTTCTTAACTCTAATCACATCCTAAAAGCTCTTTCTTAAACATAAACTGGTGACAAATATTACCATATATAAATTATAGGGAGACACAACTATGCCCAAACAGAGAGCTTTCTATGTTACAAAACAGATAACTACTGATTTAGTAACATCAAGTGTTTCACATCATTATTTTGTAGATACATGGGTGTGGCCAAGGATGGGTTCCTTGGATGCCTTGCAAATCTGAAATCAAGGTGCTACCAAGGTTGAGTCTTATCTGGGTTAGAAATAAATTCACTTGCAATTTTGCTTCAGTTTTTGGAAGGGTTTATATATTTTTGAATTGTAGAACTAAGGACCAGGGCATTCTCAGTATGAGGAAAGCACCACAAGTGTTTTGCTAGTTCATTGCTGCTAACATTGTCATGGGCCTTCTCATGCCCTGTGATAATTAGTAGAAATTTTCTGTTTGGGTTATAGCTACTTGTCCAGGGTTTTATAGCCAGTATGTGACAGCCAAATTTTAAACCCAGGAAAATCCCACTTTTGAGCCATGACCCCCAACCACCCTCAAAGCTTCCTTAAATTAAGTCAACTCCCTAGAACTTACACTAAAAAACAACCTAGTTTTTAAACAGTCAGAAATTCATTCCTTAAACTATCAGGAATGGATAATAGTTAATAGTCCTGGCAGGCAGGACTGTGAGTCATACACAAAAGTGAGATTCTTTGCATTGGACTATTGGATCTGTTTCTTCCCAGTCAAATGTCAGTTCCCTAAAACCTCTACTTGGAAATTTGTGATTGGACCTGTTCCTTCCTTGTGTGACATTGTTCAGCTGGAAGATTCAATTTAAATACTACAAAAAAAGCATCTCAATATCTAAACGGTGTCTGAAAGTGCATTCAGGGTGTAAACAATGCTTAAAATTGAAAATTTTACTAAACTAGTCACATGTTCATTTATAGAATGCTTCATTATTATAAAAGAGAAACCAGAATGAACACATACTGTTTTGAGTCAAATTAAATTACAATAATCTGTACATAATTGCATTTTCTCAAATACTGTGTTTACTTTATTTGATATTTATTCAGGTTCAGGGAACAAACTTCTTTCTCTACCACGTCCTAGAACTTATTTAAGCATTTTCTAGCAAGTTCTAGTTTAAGTAAATGTTCTCTTAATATTTTTTCTTTGAGGGAAAAGTACTGAGCCTTGATAGCTCTTATGTGCATTATTCAGTTTTTGGTTTTCATCACTCTGCACTACTGTTCACAAGTGCATGTTTGACACACACACAGACTTTCCTCTATACTCATTCCATGCATCTCCATCCAGATGCAGTTTCTATAGTGTAGTGGTAATATTTGTCTCACATTTTGTTCTAAGCATGCCGAGATTATTGACATTGAGACATGGCACTGTTATCTATGAATTTCACACTCAAAACCATGTATTATGTTACAAAAAATTCCCATAATGCTTTAAGTTTGTGATTTTGTTTTTGGCCACATTTCTGTGGACTGTGGGTTAGACTCACCCTTGTCTGTAGAGTCAGTTACTGTATTTTAATCACCTCTATAGGTCTGATTGCAGTAGTTTGTGAAGCGATGTTAGTAGTCCAGTATGCAAGTACTGACACCAGGAACTGGCTTTTCACCACTCCTTACCTCTCTCATAGAGATTTATGTACCTTTTACTGAGCAGTGGGCTTGCTTAGTTTCCTTAATATTTCAAACTGGTTTATAGTTTTAACTAATTTGTTCAAAAAAATCTAGATACATCTAAGTAATAATTAGAATACATATATTCTATAACAAATAATATGTTACCAGAGTCATTAAAGATACACTTTCCATGAATCTTGAAACTTTTTTATTGTTATATTTATGGGGTTTTATCAATAGTAACAGCTTGCTAGACTCTGTGAGACTTAGAATTTTTGTGAATTGAGACTGTTGGTAACTAGGCAATGATTTTATCTGACAATTAGACTTCTAAGTTTCTCGTGTATATATTTTACAAGATGAGAGAGGATAATTATTTATTATTTTTGATTATATTAACATCACATTAAACATGACTATTAGTATAATTGTTAAAAACCCATTCATTTTGTATACAAAGAGAATAAAATGATACACACCTTCATCCAAGGCACTTTCTGCTGTGGTCTCAGGACAGGAACCTAATGAAGGAAAAAGAATAATAAAGAGATTGCTCAATACCAAATCATAAAAACTAAAATATGATTTATACATTTAACCATTATTGTAATATATATAAAGTTACCTCTTCACTTAAAAAGATATGCTATCTTTTGCCTTTTTAATTAAAGTTCAATAGCACAAAAAAGGGTGAGCCATGAGTATACTAAACCAGCTCTCATTTTGAACCTCTAAAAAACTCAATTCTTTTATGTTCTAAGCCTTTTTTGCTTCAGGAATAAGTGTAGGAGCCGATTCTGGTTTGTAGTTCTGTCAATTTTATGCCAATAATCACAGTTCACACTTTTTAAATTTGCTATATAATTTCTCTTCAGAATAGTAGGAGGAAGAAACAGGTCAAACAGATTGAATCATAATAAAAGCCTGACAACATTTGCTCATCAAAAAGTGGCAGTGGAGACCAATTAAAGCTAACTGTGAGTCATTATCATGGTAATAATGCATTCAAGTTTCTCAATGAATCTGAAATAAATGCATATAATAGACTGAATGTGTTGTTTAAATGAACTTGGGTACTTTAGAAATCAAAAGATGAAATAGAACCAAATATCCTCACTTTAATTTTATTAGTCTATTGCATTTCTAATTTCAAAGACATACTTCATTAAAAAAACACAAACACACATCTTAGTATGAGGACTTTCTTGGAAAATGTGTCACAACAATTATAAGGACTGTAGTGTAATGCATAATGAATAAAGAAAACCCATTATTTTATGAAAGTTTTAGTGACTCATCAACCCAGTTATAAAAGCTAAATAAATAAATATGAAAGAAAGAAAAATAATAATAAAAATCGAAAGAACACAATATTCTTTGTTATCTACACCAGAATGTCCAAGTGAAACTTTTACATTGCATGATAAATAATCATACAAACAAATGAAACAATTTTATTTTTACTTTTTATTGTTTAACAAAATCCTCATAAAACTTTTTCTTAAAAATATCTACATAAATAATCAAGTCAACTGAATTTAAATAGTAATTCAGGGAATAGAAATTTCTGTAGAGAAATGATGCAGGAGTTTCTAACAGTCATAGAAAAGGAAGACTGTGAGCATTCTAGAACAAGGGCAATGTGGTCAAAATAAAGATGTCCTGGAGCACATACATTTGTGCTCATACACATGAACATACACAAATGTGCGTGCAGTCACACACACACACACACACACACACACACACACACATGCCCTTTTGGGAGTTCTTCACAACAGGGGTGATAAAATGACTAAGAATCACAATATACATACAGAGGTTTTAATAGAAGAATATTCAAGATCAATCTCTTTGCTTCATAGTAAAAACTAGAACTGGATGCTTTCTGGATTTGGATGGTTTTTTTCTTGTATTATCTATCAGGCACTCTGAGTTTTACACAATTTACATATTCTTTGAAACTCAACTCTCACAGTGAGTTGTTTGTAAATGTTAAATTATTTATCAAAAATAAATGGTTTAGATAATTTGTGGGATGCCAAAATTGCCCATAAAGTAGGATCTCTGGAAAATTGCAAAATTTTGATGAGCCAAAATACATCCCAAGTGTTTTGTGATTTAGATTCTTGATGTGCCTTAATCTCACATTTCTACTCTACGCTTCATTTTTATTTTGAAATTGCTATTTGTTACTTTTCTGTCTGTTTTGTCCAAAATGCCTGAGGAACACAGACACAGGGGATAAGCTTTTACTTTAGAGAAACTGATGTAAAAAATGGCAGTACTATCTACTTATTTTATTTTTTAGATTGAAGCATTAAGATGGAATTTAATAGATGTAATTCTAGATTCAGTATATGTATGGTCTGGCATGACTAGAGGAACAGAAAAATCACTTTAAATGACAGAGATACACTTAATATTCCTCAAGGTCAAGGAAGTCAAGAATCTGAAAGTCTACTGCCTGTGGCTTGTTAGAGTGAGGCAGCAAGATTGGGTAAAATCATGGAGGTCAGCATTACTACCAAGCTAAAATGAATTATCATGGAAACATATGGCAATACAAAGTCAGAGCTGATCTTAGAAAGGAAGAGTTTAACCAGTGTCTAGACATATCTGTTTGGTCCAAGGAATAGTCACCACATTAGAAATTATAATAAAATTGTTTAGTCCACTGTTTATGATAAGTAGATAACCTGTGGTGGGAACATTTCATATTAAGAGAGCATATTTTTTTTCCTGAAGATTAGATTGTTTGAACCAAAAACAAGCTAAAACTAGGTGAATAAAAGTCTTCAAAAATAAAGAAACAAGCAGAATATTAACAATGAAAAGGAGGAAAACTGAATAGAAGGAACACAACCTCAATAAAAATAGTTCTAAATGTCACACTGAAATGTAGACACTCTTTATCTTCTTGAATTCTGTGAGTGGCATGGAAGTTTTTCCATCCAGTGACTCTCTACCAAAACTGAATTTTTTTTTCTTTCCTCCCAACCTAAATATTTAGAAACATTTAGGGATCATTTTGCTTATCACATAACTGGGAGTGAGTTGTAATTGGTACAACGTTGAGTGGTAGGAAACCTGCAAATTTCTCTGCAGTAAGTTTGATGAATAGAAAAGTATTATTCATTCCAAAGTACAATGTGTGTTATTTAAGAGAACCATCCTCTAACAGGTATGTGCTGGCAGCTTCCATTTCAGTTAGGTTTTCATAAATCCTTCAAAATTGTTAGATCTCATCAGTAGCTTATAGACAGTCTTCCTTGGGCAAGGATATGGACAATGGGTATTTCAGCTTTTAATCCATTTTGGCTTGAAGTGAATGACTCTTTCTTGCCAATAACCAAAACTTTCATGCTGTTTGCCTGATACCCTGCTGGTAATTGTGCTTTTATGTTTACACCAGATGTACAATGTCAGAAAATAATTACTCAATTGCATAGTTTTAATTTTATTCATATATATATACATATGTATATATGACTGTCATTGCATTTAAAATACTTTAAGAAACATGTTATATTCATTGTTATAATTAGAATTTTTTCATTGGTCTATGTGTTTGTGTTTATGATACATATATTTATGTCACATATGCCAATGGAGAATAGAGGACAATTTGGGGAGTTTTTTGAACCAATATCTTTTTGCAATTTACTACTGAGTATACTAGACTAGCTGGCATGTGAGCTTCCAGGAAAAGTCTTGTAACAGTTTCATTTCATCACTGATAAACTGTGATTACAGCCACATGCTATTGGTCATAGTTTTATTTGGGATTTATGAATTCATATCCCAGGCTTGTCTGGCAGTCACTTTACAAACTGAATCATTTCCCCAGCACACAGTTAGAAACTTCATGACATAGTCAGTAGATAAGAAATTTACTTTAAAGAAGGTAAAAATTAGCTGTAAATGGTGGCTCAAACTGTAATATATCATAATTTGAAATGTGAAGGTAGAAAGAAAGTAAGTCCACAATTAACCTAAGATAAAAAGAAAAGAACAAGTTCCAAAGATCATTGTTTTTCATTTTGGTTTGTTCTTAAATGAGAAATTAATTACAATCCATAAAAATAATATGCAGTTCCACTGGTATTCATAGACACACATGATGCACAAAAGAGGTGAACTAAACTAATTCTTAAACACTAGAAATGTTACTATATAATGGAACCTCAAAACCGTTGTTCTATCCAGCTCATTTGAGAACGTCTCATTATTATCATAGAACTCAGAGGAATTCACATGTGAAATGGTACTGTTTTAAGATCGATTTATGAATAGTCCCAACTTTCATAAAAATCTCTAACCAAAAAATAAAACAAAATAAAAGTATCCTTTCACATTTGAGATCTTTATTTCAAGGATCTTCCCTACAGTGGCCAAATATCTGAGAAGTCATGAATAAGTTTCTGAAGATAGTTATTTCATCACAGATTTCTACAGTTACAAACAGTAAATAAGTGGAAGGAGGAGGAAAAGGACATATGGAATATTTGCAGATAGGTCTTTACAAAGACCAGAAAGAAAAAATGGAATTATTAAGCTCTTACTTTTTCATTGTGACCAGTGCCCATTAATAGATTAGGTCACAGAAACACAGGAAAGGCTCTTGTTGATATTGTTAGTATGGTTGGAAATTCAGGGAAGGATGAAATGATCCAAGTGGGTAAAACTTGTCACATAGGACCGACAAACTGATCCTATATCTTGACCACAATGAAATGTGTTCTAATAAGGACAAGTTGAGTTACTATTTTTTTAAAACCACAGTAGAATCACTACCTCACTCGAAATAAATTTTCATCAGAAGGATCAGTGGCACTAACTGCTAACAAATATGCTTAAGATTTAGTGTAGACTCAAGATATTCTTCAAGCTTTACTATAATATTTCATATATATTAATCTGATGCTTAGTGTTCTTATTGACATTTCAGAATTTTTAATCATCCAAGAAACCTGTGAGGGATTATGCTGATTGACTCAGGTAGAATCATTACTAGTTTTCGGTCTTAGACTGATAGGAAGGACAAAGCTAAAAACTAGAGTTCACGACTTTCTGCTTCCAGACATTTGATACAGCATGAACATCAGCTTAAACTCTTCTATGTGACTTCTTTAACATGACCAACTGTAACTTTGAACTGCGTGTGAGTGAACACAAATGTGTTTGCTCTTAAGTTGCTGTTGCCATTATAGTTTATTATGATAATTTTAAAATAAATCAAGACAACAACATATCTATACAATCTCCATACTTGTATATAAATACAAAATAGAATTCTTTGCTATTAGTTTATTCAAATATACTAATTAAATCACTTATATATTATGGGTAAGCATTGTTACATAGAAGATACCTTTTAAAGATAATTTCTATTATCCTATTTATCTTACAAATTTTAGAACAATTTTATGTATTTTGGGGAACAAAGTGGACAGTTGAATTTCTTAGCTGTATTGGAACTAGGTCACACATGCTATTTTATTAATATAAACTACTGGGCCATCCTACAACTTTCTTTAGCTCACATCATCTTTTCCTCGTAAAGCTATGAGAAGACAATAAGGGCAAGCAGGAGTAGTCTATGCCATTTACTGAAAAATTAAATCTTTAAAACAAGTGGTGGCTCTATGGTATTTCAGAGGAACTTAATTTAATTTTTGACTTGATTTCTGAACTATTTTCAAGATTAAGTAAACACCTTTATTGACAGTCCATTAATTGTAGGAGATGTGCTGCCCTTCAAGAAAGATGAAAAACATATCAGATGATTAGAAATTAAGAGACAAATGTAGGTACTTTACATAGCTTTGCATGTGCTTGGGATAGACAGATGTGCATGTGAATATAAAGACTTCATAACAATTCAGATGATCATAAATTGAAATATATTTTTAGTTAGTTATAATGCATAGTAACTAATAAAAAACAAACTAAATATCAAAGCATGTATGTAACGATTGCATTTGTTAAAAAAGCAAATATTTTTAAGTAATTGGCATTATGAGCCAAGTCATGTTTTTCCAAATAATTTCTCCTACACATCAGTACCTGTGACTGTAACTAGTTAAAGATGGGGAATCTATAAAAAGGTCACAAAACTAAAACAATGCCATTGGCCTGGGCTCTAATCTAATGTGTCTGTGTTCTTGAAGACAAAGGTGAGGACCCAGATGCAAAGACTTGAAGACAGAAGATAACTACCAACAAAGACTGTCAGCTCCCTTAGGTGTATGTTTATTTTGGTCATTCTGAGGATATAACCAAGACCACAATATACTCTTGCTTTTCCTGTCTTCTTGTTGACAGTTTTATTTTAAATAGCATAAAAATGAGCACCTGTTGATTGAGCCATCCAGCATGTGGAATTTTGTTTTTACAGTCTCCAAAAGCCAAGAGAGCTGATGATTTTCATATAGACTATAGCTTCCCCCCCAAAAAAATGCACTTCACCTTCTCTGTTTTCCCATCATCTTTCTCTTTCATGTGATTCTTCATAAACACCATGCTTTCAATGTTCCCAGCATTCATGTGACTGCCCAACAGCAGGCGTATTCTCTCCTTTCCTGCCTTCCATGAGTCCCCTCAAAGCAGCCTTTCAAAGCTGAAGAAACTTTATCACAAAAATCTTAACTACAGAAAACAGGTTCTTCATGAGTCTGTTCTTTGTCTACAACAGTAAATTCCTTTTAAAATTAAAATAATTACATTCTTTTCTTCCTTCCATACATTACCATGTATACTTTCTTTTTCCAGTTGATCTTTCTTTGTCTTTAATAGTCAGTGTACATGTGATTCTAAATTTATAAGTACAACCTACTTAATACTAAATATATAAAAACAACCCACTAAGTTGTATACTGTTGTATGTAAATTTGTTTTCAGTGGCAACTATTGCTGTTGGCTAGCTAATTTGTGTGTTTTCATAGGAGACAATATTCAGCTCTCAACATTTCTCAGTTTCCTATATTTTTTCTCTATGATTAAGACCTCATGGACTTTGTGTCATTCATATTTTCAATCCCTACTGGTATTTTTCTTGTTCAGGTCATTTTAGATATCTATATTGGTGAAACTTACTGGTATAGCTTCTTATATTTCTAGAATACACAGACTTATACCTCACTTCCTGTTACTCTGACCCTTAAATTCTTTCTGCCTCCAACCAATTCAACAATATGTTTGAGCCTTAAGTGCAAGATAGAAGTGTAAGTATCTTTTTTTTTTAATACACTGAGTCTATTTGTTAAAAAGCAAGCTAGAGGAAACTACCATCTTGGCTGGCAGTGTAGACTGAAACACATTTGTTAAAAAGGATTAGGAATTGCAAACACTGTTTTCTCCTTTTTTTCTTCTACACGTTTCCTAAACAAATAGTCATAGATGCTCATAAACATTTATATATCTAGCTAATCCACTTAGAACTTGTACTAGATACCTACTCCACATATACAAGCAAACTAAATGTCTCAGACTGGATCATCTCATATTACAAAGAAAAGACATTAATTTTCCATGAGGGGTAAGCTATGTGCCTCAAATAATCTAATTGCATGTGAATATATAATGATTTTACAATAGTCAGTAAGGAGACAAAAGTATTCTAGTATATGAAACTAAACATCAAATGTAAAGCATTGATAGCTTCCGGTTCTGCTCCCGGGACAAGTGCTGTCTGCAGAGTCCCAGCACACTCTGGAGCAGGGGCAGATAAACTCTGCAGGTCACCAGACCCGCAGCTCCTGCTGAGGGAAGCTGCACGGCTACCCGCCGCCACCTCAAACTGAGCAAGCCAACATCTGCAGGGGTCTCTGAAGGACAGACTCAGACCCTGACCAGGGTGACAGGAGGCACACAAATCCAAGTGCCACAACCGACCAGGAGCCATCTAATTGTGAACCACTGAAGCCATGGGCAAACGTCAGTGCAAAAAATTACATAATAATACAAAGGACAACATGGTAACTCCAGAAGAGAGTGGTGATCTTACAAATACAAGACCTGAACTGAGCAATGAAGAGGAAACAGATGGAAGCAACACCAAAAATTCCTTTTTGATGATCATCGAAGCTCTGAAAGAAGATATGAAAAAAAGCCTTAAAGAAATAGAAGAAAATACAAACAAAAAATTGGAAGAGATGAACAAATCTGTGAAAGAAACATGCCAGGAACTAAAAGCTGAAATGGAAGCAATAAAAAAAGGCACAAAATGAGGCAAAGATGGAAATAGAAAACCTGAAGAAAAAAGCTGGAACCACAGATACAAGCATAACAAACAGAGTTCAAGAAATGGAAGATAGAATCTCTGAAGTGGAAGACTCAGTAGCTCAAATAGATATATCAGTCAAAG
>PVIH01003837.1:0-34480 GCA_004025045.1 Sigmodon hispidus
AGAGGAGAGGAGAGGAGAGGAGAGGAGAGGAGAGGAGAGGAGAGAAGAGAAACCAGTACTCACCTCTCCTAGTTTTCTGAATGGAGATGCAGCATGGCAAGCCATGTTACTCCTCTTCTGTCACATGCTTCCACCATCAAGCCTTCCTGGCCTCAATGGACTGTGCCCTTTCAAACCATGAAGCACACAAATCTCTTCTTCCTTCAGCTGCCTCTTCTCAGGGGTTTGGTTACACCTGATCCAATGCCTTTATTTTTCTGATGATGTGGAAGGTATGGTGATAGTGATGCCTGCATTACAGGGCAACCAGAAGATAGATAGTAAAAGTGGACTTCATGACAGTAGTTCACAGCTAAGAGCAAACCTGGCCACTCGGGGTCATATGTCATTACCATAATGCTTTCGGTTAGGACAGATGGGGATGGAGTCACTAGGAGGTCATTGATAGAAGATTCTGTTAAATGTTCTGAGCATAGACACCCACAGGAAAGAATTACCCCAACATAAACACAGATAGTAAAATCTCCAAAAGACCAGTATTTCTGTAATTGCAAAGTTCTGTTCTCACTATAGCAAATCTCAACAGAAGAAGTAAAAGGGAAGATTCATTGGTAAGACAGAATAAGACAGAATCCAAATATTTTTTAGGATGATTTATGTTATATTCACCAAATTAAATTATGCTTCAACCAATTACCAAAATCCATTTCCTAACCATCTGACTAGTAATATTTATGAATAAGTGCCACCTTGCCGTTTTTCATCTTTGTTATTGTCTCTGTATCTGTCAGCATCATTTCCCCCTACTCTTAGTTCTCAATATCCTCTCCATTGACTCTCATCCTGCTCAAGCTTTAACTTCCTTGCAAGCTATCTGATTTCTCTAGTACCTACTGCATCCTCTATGCACTAACTGGTCAGAAGATTAAATATAAACTCGTGTGTTACTGAGATGATTCTCCCCTCTCAAATCTTTGAGGATCAATCCTTTTGTATACCACAAACTTCCTTTGGTTGAAGTGTCTCTTAGCATAACTGTAATACCACAGAAGAGAAGCTTGGGATTTATCATTCACTCTTCATTTAAGATAGTAAAACAAAGGCCAGGTAAGGCAACAGACTGATTCAAGAAAAGTTAAGGCATCATATGTAGGACATTTTCTGAAATCTTTTCTTGAAACAATGCTTAGCTCAAGCTTCCATTGATAAAGTACCTTTATACGTATGTCACCTGATAGCCAGAAGACAGAATGAGCTCCACAGTGTGAATGTAACCTGTGGCCACAGCATCCCTTCTACCTATAGTAATCTGCATGTCATAGAGTCCATAAGAGAAATGGAAAGAATCCTGGCACTAAGAAATTGACAGAATTTTCCTCCTCCACCTACATGAAAGCCGGGGTATGTTCCTATAGAGGATCTCCAGTAGCATGAGGATATATTACATCTGAAACAAACAAAATACTAATAGAGAAGGGTTGGTATTATTGTTTATACATAAACACACACACACACACTAGCAGTTTCGTAGCTAGACAAATGTTGGCGTTAGCAGCAACTTGTTCTTTAAGCAAACAATAAATCACCATATTGGAGCTTCAGTTGTTTAGCCACCAAATGAGGAAGCATTGCCGATGTTACTGAAAATACAGAACATAAACTTTAAAATAATTAATTTTGATGGATGGCAAAGACTTACCAAATGACAACTCATTTTATTTTGCATATTAAGTATTTGACCTTGGCTGAAGAAGATACACTTAAGAGATCAACTGGTAAGTGGATTATTTCTAGTATTTTATAGCCTCTTTGGTATGTTCAAGAGTGAGCTGAGTACCAAGAATGTAAGACTTCGTGTTTGTCTTCAGGGACTTGGTAGTCTGGAAAAGCATGGCCTAAGTTCCATACAAAGTATTTTTCAAACAAATGGAAAATTGTCTATTACAACCATTTATTACTTTCGTTTTAAGGAACAATGAAGTCAAATGAAGCAGAGGATAGCAGAGACAACTTTTGGGAGAGGAAATCCACTGCCTAGACAGAAGGGTGAGCTGGATATCCATGGGTGAGGGAGTGGACAGCAATGTACATCTTTATTAGTCATTAAATAAGAAATTACTGGCAAAATAGCTTTACATCTCTTCCCAAGAGGATCAAGGCTTATTCATATTCTTAAAAAGAAAGCTGAAGTTTTCAGAGCACTTCAAACAGAAATCTGTATGCTACACCTTTTTTTATGATTCAGCCATTTCCAAACATGACTACATCAAGTGCCTTTTAAAGCCTCCTGCTGTCGCTTTCCAAAAGCCCGGGAAGGGATTCTTTGTGGTTTGACATTCCTTTTCATTTACTCTAGAGGAAAACACACCATGAAAATTTCCATATGTTCATCTTCTTCTGTACATATTTATGTGAACAGTTTCCCTTTTAACAACTTTCAAAACATATGCTCTTTTCCAAGTTATTTCCCCTAAAAGTAATTCCATGGTGGCATGATTCATGGGTTATAGGGACCATGCAAAGTTACTGAACCAGGTGTGACATTTGGACTTGTTAAAAGTTATTGTACCAGAACGTATCAAGTGGCAAGATTTGTCCACAAACTTTGGGTGCTCATATCAGTCTCCTTTAGTCTGAGAAAAAAGCTCTTAGGACTGAAACAGGCTGGGAGTGTAAGTGACAAGAGATTGTTACTATGCTCATGTTTAATATAACATCCTTCTAAATGCAAAACTTGGCATTTGAATGACTATGGGAGACAATCAATAAATACAAGTTCTAATTTCTCATACTCACCCCAGATTTCTACTGAATTGAAGCAAGCAACATGAACATATTTTAAGTTGCAGATACACAGCCAACATGTTTCTAAAGATCCATTACAAACTTGTATGGGTGACACTTCTTACTCCACAGTCAGTTTTAGTCTTGAAATTTATACACATTATGTTAGTAGTTTGGATAATTTGGAAAATCCATTTTACACTATTGCTATATTTTAGATGTGCTCTGAATATTTTCCAAAGATTCCCAAGGTGAAGTTGAAGTTGGAATGTGGTAGAAATTATAAGAGATGAGAACACATGGATGGTTATTAGATCCCTCTCAAGGCATACCTACTAGTACCACATTGTTATTTCTCATTATTGTAGATTGGGTTAAAATCTACAAACACACACATTATATAGTACTTCCTTCACGTGCCATGCACCTTTTGTTATGTCATGAAAAACATCAAGGTGTCCCTCACAGAAAGCCCAGACAAATAGATCACATTTAGACTCTTAGCCTCTAAAACTGTAAACTAAATAAAATTATTTTCCTTAAAGAAAACATTAAACTTCATGTATATTTTGTTATAACAGCGGATAATTGACTCATATTGGGAGCCAGTACTATCATGTATGATTGTTGGGGTAATAATATTTAACATCACGGAGGAACTTTGGAACTGGGTAATAAGCAAGGTTTGAACAATAAGCAGGAAACATCCAGTCTTGTGATATATGAAGCATGCCAGGTGATTCTGGTGATGTCTCAGAAAAAAAAAATAAGGAAAGATCTAGACATTTTTGAAGGAGAGAAATAAGGACTGCCCTATTGGAAACTGGAGAAAGGTTCATGCTTATTACAAGGTAGCTAAGAACAGCACTGAACTCTGTCCATGCCTTAGGGCTTTATGGAGTCCTATACTTACAAATGATAGACTAGTTTAGCTGACATATAAAATTTCTAAACAAAATACAAAAGGAGCTACATGAATGCTCTTGGCAGCTTTTAGCATGATATAAGAGCAAAGGAAACAGACCAGAATAATATGAAAATTTACAGCCTAGAGAAAATTGTGCTTAGGAAAACAAAATACTGATAAAGCCAAATGACCATTGCTAATAATGAGTTCATCCCAGTTAAAAGGAAGCTAGGTATTTCCCCACTGCACCCCCCCCCCCCAGACAACAGGGAAAGAGACTAAAGCGCATCTTAGAAATTTTGGAAGCTACCTCTTCTAGCACATCCTGAAGGTCTCCTAGGAAAGAATAGCTTTAGGCAATGAAACAAAGGTTATCTCCAAAGCTTACTACCCAGTATTGTCTTGTGACTTGACCCGTGCTCCAAAATGACGGAGTGCAAGCACTAGTGTGGATCATGGGGACTGTGCAAAGTGACAGAACCAAAGTAACATTTTGACTTGTTAAACATCTGTGTCCCCAAACATAATAACTAATAAGATTTAACTACCATCTTGAAGCATTCACGCTGTAATACTGTAGTCAGGGCTAATTTTGCATGCTTTTTAGAATATAGGAATTCTGGAGTCATTAGTGGCTTCAGACTGAAATTTCAAGGGAAAATTTAAGGGTCCAAGCACATACTATGAAGATTCTTCACTGGAATGGCCAATGTAACCAATGGAGTAGCATCACTGTTCTTGAGATAGTAAAGTAAGAGAAACTGGCAGCCTTCATCTCCAGTTGGGAGGCTTCACAGACTCAAGCAGGCAACCCTAGAAAGTATCCATGTGAGACAGAACCAGCAATGCCATAGAGGCAAGATTGCCCAGGGAAAAAAAAGTCTACACCCCACGTGAGTATGCACACTCCTGTTGGACATAGTGCTTTAGAACTTGATGTCTATTGTATGGTTTCAGTCTTTCTGGGAGCTAGAACCACTTTTAATTTGAATATTCATTTGAATATTTTTCCTTTGGAATCAAATTACCCTGTCTCTATTCTACTATTGTATATTTGAAGTATATAACTTGATTTTAGTTTTATAGACTGACAACTGGAAGAATTTTACCTTGGGACCTTAGATGAAACTTTGGATTTGAACTTTTGAGTGATGCTGAAATAAGATGTTGAGCATATTGGCATTATATATATCGTGTTTTGAAAGAACATGACCCTGTGGCCAAGTTGTAACCAAGAAAGGTTACTTCACATGCTATTCTTGGTCTCTTCTACACGAGGCCATTAATCATTTTAATTCATCACTATATTATAACACCGTAAGGGCCCCGGCCACACTTAAACTTCTCTTTATAAAATACTGAGTCTTAATTGTTTTGTTAAAACAACAGAAAAGCTAACTAATTAAAATGTATAATTGTAGTATATGAGATAAGGAAATGGTAATCCATAGCTTAAAGGACTAAATTGCCTGTGTGCACTATGTTCAAAGGTCATTATTAGTGTGATTACTATTGCTTTGCTCATTTAAGAGGAGAGGAAACGGAAGTTGTTGAGAGGAAACACATTCTTCTTCAAGATCCTCATAAATCTATGCCATGACTCAACCTCAGCCCCTTCCTCCCCACATTTCAGCTCTGATGGGTATCTGTCAGTCTGAAAAGGAGGAAGTTGTGTGGCCCTGGAGCACAGGAAGGCTGCCATGGAAGAACTCACTGAGACAGTTCTGGGATCAGAGTGTTCAAGGTGCAATTGGGTTCGTCTCACTCATCTCTGAGTAGGGGATTCCATTTGGCATTTGCTTTCCCTTTTGTCTCTTATGCTTCCCTAATAAGAAATACATTAAAGAAAACCTTGGGACTGAAATACTGATGCTCCTATCAACAATTCTAATAGCGTTTTATCACTATTAAATATTGGCCATAGATTTGTTCTCCTGCAATTAATTTCTCCACCACTCATCACATTTATTTATTTAGGAGCACATCAGCTAAGTTAAGCTCTAGAGATACTGTGAGGGAAGGCAGGAGGCTGGCCTCCTTGGGAACTAAGGAAGAGTCTTCAGGGAAAAAAAAGAAAAAAGAAAAATTGATTATTGTTCTGCTTCGCTTGGAGGAGGTTTAGGCTTGGCATCCCAGCTTCAAAATTCATGTACATATTAGGTAAGGTGGAACACTAGTTTTCCAAGAGGGTAAAGAATTTAGGAGATTCCAGAAGAATTAAATTCAATTAAATTGAAAATTAAATTCAATTAAAAGAATTGGCTACTGTTTAGGTCTGAGAGCAGTACTGATAGGTGACAGGAAAACATTATGTAAATATTTTTTATATAATATATTTTGATCACATTCTCTCCCTCCCACAGTGCCTATCACTTTCTCCTTACCTTCCTACCCATGCAACCCATGCTCTCTCCTCTTTCACAAACAAACAAAAAACTCTGAAAATTAAAACAAATGAAAAAAAGAAGAAAGTCACCAAAAACTACCAAAGTAAAACAATAAAAGTAAAAAAAAAAAAAAAAAAAAAAAAAACCCATGGAGTCCACTTGTCAATCACTCCTGAGCATGGGGTCACATGGGACTGTGTTTGATATATGTAGTGATACTTTATTAGCCAAAGCTGATTTTCCTAGAAACCATCAGTTACAAATAGCTTCTTGGTTAAGGGTAGGACAATGCAATGGATATAGAGATCCTCAACTGGACAGTATGTAGGCCCTCAGAAGAGAAACTTACACACAGAAAGGGTTTGAATTGAACAGAGTTAGAAGATAAAGTGAGAACCCTTTAGAAACACCCAGAAGCAAACAAGGCATCCAGACTGGTTCCTGTCTGTAAGAAAAGGGACACATGTTTAAATGATAAACTCTCACATATTTTGTCTCCTTGCAAATTAAAAGCCATTCCACCAACTTCTTTCTCTATCTTGTAATTTTGGAGTGATGGGACATCTAGGTCATCACCTTTTAGGTTTCCCTATAGTGTACCATGAGCACTTTGCTGGATGCATGGTGCATGTGGCCAGAAGAGCTATTCAGGTTCCATGTCTGCATTTCTGCGTACCCTACACCTGTAAAATCACTCATTTTGCCCCTTGGGATACTTATTTTCCTTCTCTATTACATTGTGTTTCTCTTCTTCTTTCTTCTTCCCCATTCCCTCCTGCGCACCCACCTTCCTCCTTCATTTCTTCCTTCCTTTGTTTCTCCTTTCTCTCCTTCCTTCCCTTATTAACAAGGCTTTTTTATGAAGACTATATTATACAGTGTAAACTAAATGACACATAATGGTCTTGTCATATTCTTAAAGGTGCTCAGTGCATAATGAGAGAAAAGCAGTTTACAATTTTTAATAAAAATATAATAAAAACGGGCCATTATACACATAATACTCCTGATCATTTTCTTTACTATCTAACCTGACTTTATGTCAGTCTGGGGTTTTGATCCCTTGTGCCAATTTGATTTCCTTCCATTATAAAATAAGCATAGTTGCTGGGTGTGGTGGCACTCTCCTCAATACAGAGGAGACAGAGGCATATGGATCTCTGTAGATTGAGACCAGCCTGGTCTACATAGTGATTTTTGAGGCCAGCAAGGGCTACTTAGTGCAATCCTCTCTCGATAAAAATTAGTAAAGCCATAGTACTTATAAAGCTGTCTTTAATACTTTATGATGGTATGACAATTTCTATGTTGCACAGAGTTCAAAACAGCCATATTTCTACTTTGTGTTCTACTCATCACTGTTGTGATAGATTAGTTGGCTTCCTGTTGCTGGCTATTATGTATTTTATATCTTGTAGAAATATCATGAAAATCCCAAGAATGCTCCTGCTACACCAAGGGAATCCCTTCCAAAGACCATAAGCTCTGTTGGGGCGTGTTGTCATATTATTTTTTAAAGGTCATGTGTTTAGCACAAGTATGTAATTAGCATTCTTAAAAAAAATAAGTGTAATACAAGTAGTTTTATATTTTCATCATTTGTTGAACAAAGGATATTAATGGCTTCAGGTCTTCACATCCTTACTTTGCTGTTTTCAGAGATCTATGTAATGTACAGATTTCATCCGAGCAAGACAAATGCAGCAATTTCATTGTTGTTAGGGAGAGATGTTCCTTTTGTAGACTCTAACTTCTGATGAGTCTTGTTTTGACTCTTATAAAATTTTGTTTAATAATTATTGTTTTAAGTCGCATTTTAGCCAAGATTTCTTTAAGGTGTTTTCTATTAGCGAACATATTGACCTGTGAAGAAGAAAGAGAAAGGAAAAGATGAAGAGACATGAAACCTCCAGTTTCTGCTACTCCAGGGAGATTTTAAATGTGTTCCATGCAGGGTCAGCGTCTTAACTGCACCCAACGGCATGCAATTTAAAAGCATATCAAGTTCACCTTTTCAAAGGAGATACTGCTAAATGAGGTTAGGATATTCATGTAAATTTGGAACTTTTAAACTTTGCTCCCAGCAGAAAATGCCAACATACTATACAGCACATAAACATCTTTGTTCTACTGAAAATGATATAGCACAGGTCAAAAAGTCTCTATGGCATATTTCTCACAAAAGAAACCACTGACGGACGGTACTAATGCAGACTCTGCTTTGAGAATGAAGAGGGTTTGCTAGACAAGGTGAACAGTTTCCCTTGATTTCAGCTCATCAAATCTTCTGACGGCTTCTTTAAGGAATATTAGATGGCTTAGGAAAACAAAGCTGTTAAATTAGTATCAAATTTGTTGTCTATATCAATTGAGACTGTCTTTTGCCTGAGGTACAAGTTGTAATATTGTCACATTCCTAGATTAAATGAATAGCTAAAGGTGGCACACTTGTGATCTTCAGAGAATAGAATTGCATAAAATTCTCACGGACACTGAAACCTTCACATTTCCACTGGCAGACAGCTGGACAGTCTCAGATTATGAGGCAAAATAATCTAACAGTTTGTAAACATGCCTGATTAGAAATAGTAAAACGGGCTAGTTAGTAGAACATATAATGCCATCTTTTTCTCTGACCAGGGTATATAACTATGAACTGTACAAAAATATCTCATTCGTTTCCACCTTCAAAGTACACTTCTCTGCTCTGTTTACTCAATTTTCACCAATTTATTATTATTATTGTTACTATTATTATTTTAAACTTTCAACATCATAGGATGTTTTCTTTGGAAGAAATTTTGAGGGCTGTTGGTGCTATCCATTCCAACTCTTATATTTTAGATATTTCAAAATGATGGTTTCCAAATTTGGTCATTGTCTTCACATTCTCATAATTGAATTGAGAAAGCATGAGGTCAGTAGGAATAATTTATTTGTGTGATAGTTTTGAACCACAGAAAGGAAGTTCATGACTATTTTTATAATGTGTGAGTGAATAAGTAAGGAAGTGTCTATTTTCCTCCATTGCTTTTTTTTTTTTTTTTTTGAAAATTTAGATAGGGAGAATGCACATTTGTTTTTCTGCTGCAAATAGCCTTTTTAAAACTAGGCACTGTTGAATGAACTTTTCTTGATGATTTGAATATAAAAGCCTCCCACGGGGTCATTTTTGTTGGGGGATTGGTTGTGAGCTGGCAGGCCTAATGGTACTGATTGGATCATAAGGCTTCTCCTTTTAAAATGAATGAGTTCATTGATGTAGAATTGTGAGAATTATTGGGAGACAATGAAGCACTAGGAAGTGAGATAAGAATGCAGGAAGTAGCTCACTGAGAGCCTGCCTTTAAAGGACATATCTCTTTTCCTTCCTCATTTCCTCTTCCCCTCTCACTCCTCTTCTCTGCCTTCCTCTATCTCTGTCTGTCCCTCTTTCTTCCTGGCTGGCAAGACCAAACTAGTGGCACCAACTCCCATCACCATGGTGTTCTACCTCAGCCTGAGCCCAGGGTCAGCAGCTCTAAGAACAACAGATTAACACTGTGAGCCCACGTAAACTTTATATTGTTTTCTCATGTTGGTCACAGCAACAGAAAGTTTAAATGACATGCTGAGTAGGCAGAAGTTTTCCTGTGTTCCACAGCTGCTTAGACCCAAATAAACACACAGGGGTTTATATTATTTACAAACTACTCTATAGCCCAGGTTGTTTTAGGCTAGTGCTTACATCTTAAAGCAACCCATTTCTATTAATCTATGAATTTTCACATGGCTGGTGGCTGGTGGTACTGTCAAATCTCATTTCTTGGGCAGCTGCATCTCCCCTGACTCAACACTATTTTTCCTTGTATCTCTCATGGATTTCCTGCCTTCTTCTATCCTGCCTTGCCATGGGCCAAAACACTTTATTTATTAACCAATGGTAGCAGCACAGATTCACAGCATACAGAAAAACCATCCCACAACAGAAATGTGCCTTCTGGATCCTAATTTTCTTAGATTTGATGGAGTATTGTACGAAATAAGGTAAAGGCTCTTCTTCAGTTTATCATTGCTGTGGGTGTAAAGTGACCTCCAATGGGACTTATGGAAGACAATTTATCCACAGCTAAAACAGAATAGAATTGTAAGGGAGAATTGGTCTATGCATGTTTAATAAGACCAGAATTTTCACAGTTATTCAACATACTTATTTTATTTTCCCCTATGTTCACTGCCAAGAGACTCAGACACCTATTTCTTTAAATTGCTTAAAGTCATCAAGCATAACTTTGATCCCTAAGATAATTTTATTATTTCTACTTTTGTTCTTCTCTTGGTGTGACTCAGTATATCTATTTTCTATGTATTCATTTTTACACATCATGTTTTAAATTTTTGCAACAAGGTCTTGCTATATAATCCTGGCTAGCCTTACCAGGTAGGTCAGGCTGGTCTTAAAAGTCACAATTCTCCTGAATTAGCACCCTAAATGGCAGGATTGAAGATCATATATCATGTATAGCTCCATTGTATACATTTTTAAAGTTTTTCAAGCCTCTCTTAAAAAGGATTAAAACTTCAATAAAATAATCATAGGCAATGAATAGGTATATGTCATGCTTTCACTATACCATGTTTTTTAAAATAGCAGAAACAAACTTAAAAGTCACCCTAAAACACTGATTTTTCTCCCCTTCTTCAAAGATACAAAAGTTTGGTAAACAGCTTGGTTGCCACTGCAGTGCTTGATTTCTGACCTGCTCCGTGAGCCTGTTGCCTCTTCGTAAAAATAATTCTAATAGCCATCTCAGCTGCCAGTACTTGGGAATTGCTTTGAGCAGTTGATTCTTGTGGCCTAAATTTCATGTAGCATTTAAGACAAAAATGTTGGTCTTTCTAACTATTTGGAGACTGAACCTGGAAGTTCTTTCCTGTGTGTCTGGTGAGCCACTAAATCGGTGTTGAAGGAGAGGAACTTTGAAAAGGCAGTTCCATACAAAGGTCTCAAACCCTTACAGAGATTCTCTTATTGTTGAAGGTTAGGATGAGAAAATGGCAAAATGAAAACTTCACGAGTGCCTTTTCTGAAACAGCAGTTCAACTCTGAAGAGGTTCTGATAATAGAAATTACATCTGGGATAGGAGAGATGGCTCAGCTCTTAAGAGTGTCTGTTGTTCTTGAAGGGGACTAGAGCTTAATTCTCAGCATCCACTCTGGGCTGCTCAAACTTGAAGGCAACTCCAGTTCCAGAAGATCCTCAGGCACCCACGCATGTACACACATACACAGATATACATGCGTGAGCGCGCGCGCACGCACACACACACACACACACACACACACACACACAAAGGAAATTTTTTTTTAAAGAAACTATTTCAGACTTAAATGGTAAAACAAATAGGATCTGGTACCCAGAGGTGCTGTTCCTGTAAACTAGGGATATCAATTGCTTCTTGGTGTATAAAAAAATTGACAATCTTAGCAAGTCAAAACAGCATTTCTCCAGAATCTCATGGGACTGCAGGTAAGAAGTCCTAAACAGACCTGGTTCTCTGTGTGGTGTCTCAGAAGGCAGAGTGAAGAGGTCATCTAACCTCCTGGACTTCAGGCTCTTCTTCCAAGTTGAGGTCCCTTTTTCTTTAGTTAAGTAAAAGGTTCCCCCACCCCCATTCACAGAGGATTAATCAAGTCTTTATCCATATCTCCTGCATGTTTAATGTCAGCAGTTCTGGATAGACTCCTCATGGTTAGTCTGTTATCCTGGACTCGCTCTGTTGCCCCCAGCTGTTGACATCTTGTGACAGATCCTGATCTGAGGAAATTAGTAGTCAAGACAGAGAAGGAGAGGATCCACTCTGAAAGCCATGATCATGGCATTGGGACCTGTTAGGATTTTCTCTTTGGCAGGTATTTTATAGTCCTGGGGAATTAATCCCAGGCTTTTCTGCATTTAAAGAAAATATAATACCACTGAGTTATATATATTCCACCTATCCATAGGCTAAGATAATGAAGAATATGAGATTTGAACAGCAAAACTTTACATGTAGTTTTTGTCATCTAGCACTCTGTTCTACTGAATTCTCTTAATGTCTAGAATAGTTTTAAATGGGTTTATTTACTCTTCAAGAATTTCATACATGCACACAATGGGATTCTACCATAATCACTGTCTACTCTCTGCCTCAGAGTCCTTCTGGATACCATAAACATCCCATATTCCTGTATGAACTTTATGTATTCTTATTTATTTCACAACACACTGAGTCGAGTGTGTACTGCTATATATTTATTTGTGTGTGGTCATATATTGGAGCATAGTCAGCCTTCTGAATTGGTTCCTTTCCAGCTAATCTGAGAAAAAAAAAGAACACATGGACCTCATAAACATCACCAACATCATAACCAGTACAGCGTGTCATGCTAGCTTGCTTTGGTTAGGAAGAGCAGGTGATTTCTTCTCAGGTCTTCTCTGTTGCACGAATTCTGATTACAATGAAAGAACATCAGAACCAGATATCGGGGAAAAGACTGAAATGTCAGAGAGAGGAAACACCACAGTCAAATCTTACCCACCTACCTTCCAGCTTCCTCAGCCTCACTCCAGGTCACTTCTAATGCCTGCTGTTTTCCTAAGCCTGCCTTAAATAACATTATTCACCCAGCTGTATCCCATCCAGGTTAAGATTAAAGGCGTGAGCTACTCTATTTGGTGGTCAGCTTTGAACTCACAGAAACACTGAAAGATCTCTGTCTCTGGAGTTTGGGGATTAAAGGAATAGGTCACCACTCCTGGCTTTCCTGGTGCTGAGATTAAAGGTATGTGTGATTGAAGCCTAACTGTTTGGCCTTGTATTCATAGAGATCCAGAACTCCCAGAGATACAGAACTCAGAGCTATGTGAGTTACCACTGCTCTGTTATCCCTGGAACTCCCTAGTTTGGTATCCCAACTACCTCTGCCTAGTTTGACTGTGAGTTGATCTCTTGCTATTCCAGGTTTTATTAAACATGTAACACATCACCACACCCCTCTTCTAAGGTTAAGACTCAATCATCCTTTTTATGGTCCAAACTATAGCTATGAGCCATTAAGTATTAGTTTTTGATATTTGGGGGTGGGCTGTAACCATGTGAACAAATTAAATTCATATATCCTTTATACAAAACACACTTACTAAACTACTTAATAGAATAAAGAAAGTCCATGTGCTCAGTTCCGAGCAGTACAAAACAAAAGCCCTACAATATACTTATACATTACTACATCCAGTCTCTCATTTCTCGTTTCTCCAGACGTTTTACTGTTGCTGTTATTGTGCTCCTTGGCTTCTCTTGAAGAGGCAAAGACAACAGACACAGTGAGGGAGAATCCACATACATACAAACCCCCTTTGAGAAGGGAACCAAAGCTCAGATTTCACTAGGGTTATGAGATAGGAATGCACCCTGCTCACAGGAAATGCATGAGGAAGCAATTTATTCAGGCTGGATGCATCCAGCAAAACTCTGGGGCCAGTGGTTAGGCTGATTGTGGCTGCCGAATACAGGGTAGCTATTTTCAGATGTCCTGAATAAGACCTACAAGAGAAAATGTATTCTCTGTTCCTGTTCTGGACACAGGAACAAATGCATATTAAATCATGTTTTATAAACCATATTTAGTTTGTATGCTGTACACATGAGTTTTTTCTTTTCTTTTTCAATTATTTTACATGTCAGTTGAAGTCCATTTATAACTGAGATTGCCTGAGACACTTTCTTCTGTCCCTTAGCTTAAGAAACACTGGACTGCAGTCTTGACTTTTGAAAGCCAGTGAATTAATTTTGAATTCTAGCCTTGGTGATTAGTAGTTTTGGGAAGGGAGTAGTTTGTAAAAGTAATATGGGCCTGTACCTGTCTAAAGAAATGGTAAAGGCTTCTATATACCTGATAAGAAAGTCTGTGTTAAAGGAACTAATTCTAGATGCAATTTAATGTCTATAAACTCTTTGGCTGGGTGGTTAAGAGGTAGTCTTGGCACATTGAATCTTCCAGTAGGATTGACCACCAAGGTCATCTTTGACACCTGACAATCCTGATAACTGAGTGTATATTGTAGGGTTAAGAAATAAAACATTATTGATGCTTTCACAGTTGTGAACTCAAGAAACTATGTGAGCATATATGTGTATTTATATGAAAAGAAGTGACTGAATAGCCACATGCTTGTGTATGCATATACTTCCATGTACATATATTGTATGTGTATGAGCTTCAATATGTTATTTAGAAAGATAATTAAGACATGGATTAGTTTTCTCATTGCCTGGTGAAAATATCTTAAGGAAGAAGGGTTTATTTGTTCCAGTTTAAAGATACAGGTTATCCTGACTAAAAATGTCCACCAGCAAAAACTGTTCTATAATGAAAAAGCACAGACATCTGGTCCCATTGTGTCTGCAGCCAGAAAACAGAGAAAGATGAATGTGGGTCCTTCACTGGATTACTACTAGTCCCTTTGTATTTAGTATGGGACCTCTGCCCATGAGACTCTATCTACATTAAGAATGGGTATATATTATGGGTAATTTCACATTCAGTCAAATTGTTAATGAAGTTAAACCATTACAGAGCAATCCATGAAGTCAATTGAACCCTGTTTTATTTAATAACTTCCAAAACAATTCTCCTGAACTGCTCATGAAATATTTCTCTCAATTTTTTTCTGAGACCTTTCTTTACTCACAGACCATAATCTTTCTGTATCTTTGATGCAGCCAGTTAATTTCTGTATTTGACTGCTTTTTACATATTTATTGAGCATATAAAACAACTTTAATGAGCTTACCAGGTTCTTTAGAAAAATTACAGAGTCCTTTTCCAAACATAATCTTTAGAAGATTATGATATTTAACTATGATTATATGTAGAAGGAAATAGAGATATATAGCTTGGCATAACTCTTCTTTACTGTATGTATCCTTAGTTCTGTGTAAAATGCTATGAGTGCATTCATAAATTTAAGACTAGTGACATCCTAGCCAGGTGTCACACTTGCATGTCTTTAATCTCAGCACTTGGGAGGCAGAGGCATAAGAATCTTTCCAATTCCAAGGCCAGCTTGGCCTACATTGTAAGTACCAGGACAACCAAAGCTACATAGAGAGACTGTATCAAATAATAATAATAATAATAATAATAATAATAATAAAGTGAATAGATAAATAATTTTAAAAGTCTTTTGATATCCCAAGTGATTATTGTCAGAAACCTCATTATATAGACCCCTTGCCAAAAGTCATGAAGCCAGTGAGTAGCATGATGAGGAAGTCAATTGGACGCGAGCACATCTGAATATATGTCTCATTGTGAATCCTCTACAGAAACTCAGGCCTATGAGAATACATGTCAAAAAACTCAAGGACATAGATGATTTATTTTCAAGACCATCTTCACTGATCTAGAAATGAACAATGCTTCTGAAATTCATAAATAAGTCCCCAATTTATATGGCATTATATGTGTAATCTTCAAAGATTCATTCATACACATTTATGCCTATATGTACATTTATGTATTTAATTTATACTTATATTTCTGAATGTTCTATTTATATATGCATATATTTCTGCATACGTTTATATTCTATATATTTACATATGAATGATCTATATAATAAATACATATAGAAAAGGTACACACATATTAAAATATGTAGGACAAACTAAAAGCATGTGCTATATTCTAACAATCAAACATGTTGTAAGCAAGTGATTCATAAATGTCATCTCTGTCCTTTGAGAACACCACACTGATTGTGCTCACACTAGCACAGTGGCTGGAAAACAACCAGATCTGGAAGTGGCTTTCACACCAAACCAAGCTGGTATATCATTGAATTATGAATCTGAGATGGCACATTGACCTGGGATCCTTATTTCTTGATCCCTGACCTTGCTACCAGGTCGGGTCGTATATTCTGCTGGAGATGGGGATCTGGAATGGTTTTTTTGCAACTCCACTGTACCATCCTGATATACATTGAAGGGTATTTATTTTCATCAAAATGCTTGCTTAGCTTCTGGGTAAAAAGTATTGTTAATATAATGCATATTTACTGTGGTACCTCAAGAGAGAGTTAGTGAAGGAAAGCATTAATTTCTTCCATGTGGTTCTGGGTGCTGGTGGGCAACTCCCTCTGTGTATTTTAAGATGATGTCATAGTTAAAGAGTTAAAGGCTAATTGGACTCTCCGTCAAAAGCAACGAAACCCTAACTACACAGATTCCCTGTGAGAAATAAACCATCCACCCTGAGAAAGCCTTCCCATCCCAGTATCCAGCCTTTTCCTGGAGTTTAAGGTAAAGGAGGGCGCCTTTGGTAAAAGAAGGCAAGAGGCTTTTCTTTCTTATTTATTTTTTTTTAAAAGGTTTGTTTTCCATGTATCCCTCTGCTCACTCATTCTTCCCTATTCCCAGTCCCTCCCAGTCTGCCTTCAGCCTCCCCTAATCCCATCCCCAACCCCCATCCCGTCCCCCAAAAGTCCCAAGGTGGGTCAGCTCAGCATGGCACATTCATGCCAGGCAGATTCGATTTTCTCATTCCAATATCAAGGCTAGGTTAGGAACTCCTTTGCAGGGAATGGGATCCAAGATACCAGCCCATTTACAGGATCAGGAACACAGCCTGATCCCACCCCTGATTGCTCTACATACTGCCCAGGCTAATTGACAGTTGCCTACCCTTTCAGGGCCTAGCTTTTTGTCCTATGGTTCCCCAGAGACTGTTCGTGATTCATTGTGTGCTCCAGAGCTCCAGGCAGCCATCTCTCTGGACTCCTCCTCACACTTTCTATCTCCTCGCTCATACAGACTCTTCTCCCCAACTCTCCAGCTATAGAGAGAGCTCGACCAAGTGCTCAGTCATAGATCTCTGCCTCCATCTTCATTCATTGTTGGCTGTAGGTTCTGTGATGACACTTAGAGTGGTTATTTATTTGATTATAGGGGATGTCCTGTTTAGGCACCCTCTCTATTATTGGTTGGGGACCTATCCAGGGACATCCTTTGGGTTCTTGTGGGTTTCCCTAGCACCCAGTCTCTTTCCAACCCCACATTGGCTTCTTCTATCAAGATATCCATCTTTTTTTTCCTCTTTGATGCTCCTCTCACTCAACCATTTCCTTCTCTCATAATTAGTTCCCATCTCTCCTTGGTCGCTACCTGTTGTAGTCCCAATTTGCTAATGAGACCTTCTCTATTTTCTCTTCCTAGGAGATTCCCTGGATGCCTCATTTAAGTTCCTTCTGATCCCAACCTGTTCAGGGGTTGTGGTTTGCAGCTTGGGTATTCTTTGCTTTTTGTCTAAAATCCACTTATAAATGAGTACATCCCATGCCTAGCTTTCTGGTTTTGTAGCAGGATGCTTTTATGTTGAGTAAGGGGGTGTAACTGCAGCTTGAGATTTGATTTTCTATTGTAGTTGCTGGTAGCAGGGAGGGAGTTAAAGCCTCTAGAGGCTATCTTGATAGCTGTTAGGAGATGCAGCAAAGCAGACTGGGCATCAGTTCATTAGCTCCCCTTATGCACCTTTATTATAAAACGTTAATTAGAAAACCTGTCTTTTTATTTTCACTTAAGGATTAGAAGCCTGAGTGGGTGGGGATTTGAACCTTCAGGCTCCCTTTCCTAGCTGTATCTCCTTTCCTGGGCTTGTTAAGAGAGGAATATAAGCAAGTCTGCAAGGAATTCCACCCTGTGCTTAGCATATAATGGGAGCTTAATTATTAGTTTCCTAGACAACTTCTCCCCGACTCATAGGACTCATTCAAATTCAAGTATACTACTTCCCACCTGAGAAATCATGGTCAGAGGATAATAGTCATTAACACATTGTGTGTAAGGTCTGGATCTAAATAATTTACTTGTATTAACTCAGCTATTGCCTTACATCCTCCTCCTGCTAAGCATCTATAAAATTATTACAGTTTTGTAGGGAAAAGAATGCATAAAGTTAATGAGTGCTTAGTGTGACAAGTACATAACTGTTAACTCTCCTTTAAGAGTTACATCAACTCCATTCCTCCTACATTTTAAAAATGAGTAAACTGACTGCAGACCATGGAATTCACTTAAGATCTTAAAGCAAATCTAGGCACTGGGAGCCTTAGCGTTCTTCTTTTCACTTCTTAAGTCAGGCTATCTCTCCAGCCTTATTGCCTCCTTCATAAACCTGGCCTAATGCAAAGGTATCTACATCAAGGGGTTGCTATAGTGACCAAGACCGTAAACTTGAAAACAACAATGTAATGTAAGTGCTAGATAATATATCTGGGGAATCTGGTCAGGAAAGCCATAAGCTAGGACATATGGTTGAATTATCCAAGAGTTTGGCAGAAGCGAAATGCAAGACTATTATTTGCCGAATGCATGTTAGCCTGCTGTGCCATTTGGTCTTAAAATTTATTTTGCCTTGTTTTGATATTTTTTTTCAGTAGGCAAACAGGCCAATAAGAGATTAGTATTGCGTGCACATAACTCACCAAGGAGGAAGAATTGTTATGGGCTGGATGTGATGATATCACATCCTTTAGCCTTTGCAGTCCAGGTTCAGAGTTTAGAGGAGTGTGAGTCTGAAGCCATCTTTGCCCACATAGTCAGTTCAAGGTCAGCCTGGGAGACATGAGACCCTGATCTCAAAAAAGTAAAAATCAAGGCTCGGAAAGTGCTTACCAAGCATGTACCATGCTGGGTAGAATTCTCTGCACTACAATCAAAAACCCAAACAACAAAAACAGAATTGAAGGCTGATTTAGCCAAGCCTGAGATCCACTCTCCCTATTTCATATGAAAGATTATATAAGAACAAGAGAAATGATTCTCTTCATGGAATTTGGTCATGTGGTTTTAATTTCAGTTCTTTTTCTTTAAAGTAAATAATTAAACAATATATCCTATCGGATATGGAGAACTGTAGTATGGAAAGGAAGATTTCTTACTACCCTAAAACTTAAATTTCCCAATAGAAAGTTGTCATCATGTACATCTCTCTTATTATGACACTAAAGAGCATCTTATCTGGACCATTTATTAAAGTACTGCATAGCCACTTTACATGCTTGGATTTCTCACTTGGAAACTCAACTGAAGAAAAAATCTATAGGGAAGAGTAATGAGTCTTACATGCATCCGAATTCTGAGGCTGAGCAAGTCATACAAAGGACAAATTTCTTTGTCCTAAAATCAGACATGAATTTGACAGCAAAAATCATATTCAACTATGTGTTCATACTCCTGTTCTATATGACTGTAAGCATGCAATGCAGTCTTCAGGCACCAGTTTTCTCATCTGCAAATGGAATTGTAGCATCTGCTGCCTACTATTAAAGAAGATGGAGAGGTCCCACGAACTAGATGCTTAATACATGTTGATTTTCTTCCTAACAGTTGTCTGTTAGAAAAATTCACAGGCATTAGATAACTGTCTTTTAGAACCTACCATACTTTAAAACTTGGAACCCCTGTCTCATACTATATAAATGAATTATTTAAATGGCATTAGTTTGAGAATTCGGTCAGTGTGGCTGGAATATGGGGACAAATGATGGAAGAGTGGGAATCATCATGTACTTTTGGCATAGGTGGTCCCTTCTTTCCCTGTTCTTAGATGCTATTTCAGTAAAGACAATTCTGGGAAAAAGCACATCCTCATGGGTGAAATAGGCTCTGAATTCGATCCTTGATTTATTTTTGCTCATCGGAAAGGATGAGAAAGATTTGAATGACATGATAGAACTGCTATGGTTTAGAGCAGTCAGAAGACATTCTGGTAAATTCAGGTCCAGGAGGAACACGATGGGTATTTATTTATTTATTTAGCTGTTTATTTAGTTATCTATCTATCTATTTATTTACTTATTTATTTATTGCCTCCAAACTCTTGTGAGCTTTTGTCTGTGCTTGTAAGTGCCTCTGTTTCTGCCCACTCTCCATCTTTGATCTTGTTCGTTTGCACTCATTCTTCAGACCTCATTCAGAGATTCAATCTGTGACTCTACCCATCTCTGAAAAGCCATTTTGTGTCCTTTCTGTATGTTTATAAGCTTTAAATATGGTGCAGTCTCATCACTCTCCACAATGCTTTGTTCACTGTATTTCTCCCTTGAGTATTATGTAACCTCAGAGAGTAATTAGTCTGCCTTGCTCACTCTATAGCTCAACACTCAGCACCATATGTACCACGTAACAGGCACTCAAAATATGTTTATTAAATGAGTTCATAAAAGGATGATGGAGTGTGTGTAAGCCAGAGAGTCAAGTCCATGTGACTTCCCAGGAAGCATATTAGACTGTATCAGAATGCTTTGCAATCAAGCCTCGATTCAATTTCAGTTAGCAGAGTGACTTCTGGGACAGTTTCTTTTTCTTATACTAGCCTAAGAAATCTTACATTCAAATTAAAGAGCTAGTATATTAATAGATGTTCAATACAGAGTGAGTTATTTATCACTGTAGAGAAACTGCTGAGATCACCAGGAATTCAAGAGTCAGCTAGGATTTTGTGCATCCCTGGCTAGTGCATGTTCTCACTCTGCTCACCAAGGTAGACACTGTTTAACATGAGTGTAATCTAGAGAAGCTGATATAAAAGATTACCAAATCTAAGCAAGGACTTTCAAGCTCTCTTTTTCCTCTGCACAGGGTTTGTGGTTCTGAACAGGGACACTAACCCCTGTGAAAAAGACCCCTTTCAGGAAGGCTCAACTTCTGGCAATGGTAACTCAAGTAATAAAGGCAAATCATGTTTCAGTTTTCATGTCTTCTTAGTAACATATATGAAGTGCCACAGACTGGAAGGAAGCCATGGCCTTTCTCCTCTCTCCTTTTAAATGGCTTTGATGCCTCAAGGAAATCTTGGGGGTACTATATTACTGATTTTTTAAAGGTTAATATTATTCATGCACAAATGTTCTTACTCCTAGAACAAGTCTGGATCTCCTTTCACATAGCCTGCCAATGTGCTGGGTTTTTTTTCCACTGAAATAACCCACACTAAAAAGGGCAAAATTGTGGACCCAGAGTCAGGATGCTTCTGTCAGTATTTTTCATGAGAAAAGTTTCTTACATAGCTGTGGAGTTAGACTGTAATACATAAAGGAACTGGATGCTGTGTCTTCAGTAACTTGTTCATGCTTTGAGAATAGAAGGAACACGGGGAAATACCACCAAAATGGATTCTTGCAAGCAGGTTACTGTAAGTTCTGTTTTACAGAAGGGACAAATGGGAAACTGGTTTTCTATCTGTTTTGGACACCTGATATTCTGTTCATTTTCTGTTCTGCCTGAGACTTGGCACAATCTAGAACAACTATGTATTTCAAGCCACACTATAGTTAGTCCTTACAAACTTGTCATATGAGTAGCAAGGGAACTTGGATTTAAGAGTAAGTAAATTTTCCATTTTCAAAGTTTGTTAGTGGAGATAACATAAATGAAGTGCCTCCATAGTGCCAGGCACCAGTAAACACCTCATCACTCTCTGAGCAAAGGCTCATGTATCTGTATCAATTGGTGATTCTGTTTTAGAGGTTTGAAAATTCTTTTGAAGGTGAAACTTAGCTGGACCAATAAGTCACTGGGGAACAGTAGGAAGCCAATCTTAAGGTTTAAAGTACATTTTTGACTCAAGGTTTATAGCCCAAGTATCCTAGCTCTGCTTCCCACTCCAAAGATGTAAACAAGAGGTCCCCTCTTACCATCTCTACCTCAGGTCTCTCTGTTTCGCCATGTCTTCCTCATTATGATAGAAGGTTATCCAGAACCCTAACCCTACCCTAAATTACTTCTTGTTAGCAATGTGGTCACTGTGACTAGAGCCCAAAACCTTGAATAACCCAATCAAAAAATGGAGTTCAGAACTAAAAAGGGAATTCTCAGCAGAAGAATTATGAATGGCTGAAAGGCACTTGAAAAAGTGCTCAACATCTTTAGCCATCAGAGAAATGCAAATCAAAACAACTTTGAGATACCACCTGACACCTGTCAGATTGGCTAAGATGAAAGACACAGATGACAGCCTATGCACTCCTCCATTGTTGGTGGGAGTGTAAGCTTGTTCAGCCACTCTGGAATGCAGTATGAAGGTTTCTCAGAAAACTTGGGATCAATCTCCCCAAGGATCCAGCAATACCACTTCTGGGTGTAAACCCTAAGGAAGCACATTTGCACTCCAAAGGCATTAACTCAACTATGTTCATAGCAGCATTATTCATAATAGCAAGAACCTGTAAACAATCTACATGCCCCTCAACTGAAGAATGGATTAACAAACTGTGGTACATCTACACAATGAAGTACTACTCAGCAGTAAGAAAAAATGATATCCTAAAATTTGCAGGCAAATGGATGGATTTGGAGAATATCCTCCTGAGTGAGGTCTCACTAACCCAGAAAGATAAGCAAGGGATGTACTTGCTCATTAGTGGACTCTAAACAAAAAAGCAAAGAGCAAAGTATGTCCAAGCTGCAAACCACAGCCACTGAACAGCTTGGAATCTGAAACACCTGGGAGTGGCACCTTGGGTCCCACTCCCTCTAGAGGAACACCTAACTCAATCTTGATGTTGGGGTGAGGAAACTGGATCTTCCAGGAGTGGATGCTGAACTGAGCCATATTGGGACCTTGGGACCTCCTGCCCTTGCTGAGGAGGAGATGGGGAGATGTGGACAAGAGAGAGTGACTGGAGGGTGTGGGAGGGAGAAGGGACCTTGAACAAGGATATTCAAGGATAGAAAATTTGACTTTGTTTATAATAAAAAAATTAAATTAAAAAAAGAAAAGTAACTAATATACTTTCCCTACTAGTCCTCTTACATTTAAAAACATGAGAGAAATATCCTGAAAAGTTGTTTCCTGTGCATTACAAGGTCTTTGAAAGACTACTCCTCACATCTAGACTGTGTTGTACATAAGAAGTATACTACACATCATTAATAAATATAATATTTAAAAGTCATATAATTTATCTTTAACAATTTGTAATTCATAGTTACTTGTTTTCATCTTTCTTTGTGAAGCCACAAACTGATGAAAGAAGAAATAACCCATAGAAAGATGTTAAGCTTTGGTGACTTGTGTTTAACTTATGAGTTTGGGGCATGACTCAAAACAATGTCACATATTCAATATGGTCAATATAATGACAACTAATAGACATATTACTAATGGAAGAAAATGGAACTGTGCCAGGCCAATTGAGATTATGTGGTGACTACCTGAACTCCTGTGTAAACATAGTTGAAGAATGGAGTTGTGTGAGACGAATACTGAGTGCCTGTGAGAAAACTCCAAGTTACACAAGAAGTATGAAACCCATGTTCTCTATCCCTGTACTATACTACATTATAAAGGCTGTGATTTTAATATCCTTTCTATTCAAGGTATATAAGATACCTCACAATGCTAGGAACAGCCTGAGAGAGGAAAGGTAAATATCGGAGTTTTCTGGCAGCAGAGAAAACATGAAGAACCACAAAATAGAAACTTCTGAGTTAGCAAATGACTATAGGAACTTATATAAACATCACAAAATCCCTACAAGTTAGGAATCAAAGTATAGTGTGATTAGATATTTTTCTTAGTTTTCATAGCTATCATAGGTAGATCACAGTTTTTTCAAAATTACACAGCCTTTCCAAAGCTCTGTGCCCAGGATAGAGGAAGTTTCCTTCTTTTACCATCTGCCTCATCCATGGAGCTGTTCCTGTAATTTTCACATAGAAATAGAATCCGTAGGCTCTTCACTAGTCATGGTTTTCAGAGTCAGGAAGATTCTGCTAACAATATTCTAAGCTGCTGAAGCATGAACAAGGGAAATATAAGAAAGTGTGGGTATCAGCAAGGAGACATCAGTGTGCATTGGTTACTTGCCTTAATAGCATGCATGATTTAGGCCATTTAATTTTGCAACAGTCCTCTAATGAAAGACTTTCTGAACATAAAGCTGAGGCCTAGACAAGTTAAGTAAGTTAGCAGATGTCCTGCCATAATCTAGTAAATGATGTAACCGGTACAGAACCTGGGCTCCATTGTCCAAGATTTCAGGGTCTAAATTTTACCCCACATTACCTTAATAAAGGCTGTGTCCCACGATCCCTTCTATGGGGAATAAGAAAATTCATAATGCGGAGGAAAGCCAGGGAGAAGTGAACCTAAGACTTGTTGGGTTCCTGTAACAGATTGAGTTCTATTTGAAACCAAGTTCTTTGCTAGAATCTCTGGCTGGTTTCCCAGGATCCAAAACACTATTACAGAGAGACTGGACCTCAGGATGGGAAAAGCTCTTGGGAGACAAGAATGAGGTGTGATATCTCTTAGATGAAAGAACATTTCCCCCAAATTTTCTAAAACTTGCTTCTCTAGATTTCCAGGAAGTAAAAAACATGTAATCCAAGCCAGAGTCACTGGCTCTTCTGTTTCATTACAATGTATGTGGTGACTAACATTAATGCACTGGAATGAATTTAAAATACTCAAAAACAATGAATTTATTTGGCATCTAATCCAATGCACATTTTCTCCCAATGCACCAGCTGACCATAAACATTCTATTTCCTTTTGATAATTACTTAAGATGAAATCTCTAGTCTACTCATAGTGAAGAAATAAGCATTTGGTTCATGTTAAATTTGTCTCATTGTAAAAATGTTTTGACTAGTTTCCTTACAATACAGCTACTTGTATGTTGGTCACAGGTAGTTGATGGTCGCTTAGTCTACATATTGAGTTCCAGCCCAACCAGAGCTACATAATGAGACCCATCTCAAAACCAACAGAGAGAGAGAGAGAGAGAGAGAGAGAGAGAGAGAGAGAGAGAGAGAGAGAGAGAGACCTTTACAATTGCTGTGACAGGAAAGGCTCTAGATTCCAAATTACTTCAGGCACACAAGAAGTCATCAAAACACAAAACCAAAACAAAGAAGATAGTGTCACAATTTAGTCATCCATAGAAGAAGCTTGTTGACAATTCTGTTTGCACATCCTTCTCTGATGTGAACAAAGCCTTCAGCAGGCAGCCAGCATTTACCCATAACTAAGAGCCCAAATTGGTGGGACAGGAATTTGATCCATGTCCTACAGATGACCCAGGGTGCAGATAAAGAGTTAGTTCTCAAGTCTGTGTTCATGTCATTGAAAGATGTTCTGTAACCTTGTCCTTTTGCAAGTTTATTTAGCTCTATTTCCTTCCCACAGATTCTACAGGAAAATGTATCAGGTTTTAATGAGCCTGCACTGTGAAAGGGTAGGTGGCAAACTGTGTGTGTGTGTGTGTGTGTATGCATACTTGCTAACTCACAGTTAATCACATCAGGGAAACAGTTGAATAGTTCTGACGGAGAATCAACACATAAGTCTCCTGTTTTGAAGCCTCTACAGGTTTTCCAACGAGTTTGGCAGTTCTATGATCTCCATGTTCCACCTTTTATAGAAATAAACTTCTCCAACTACATTTTCAATACCATACATGGGCCATTTATATCTAGGACTCTCTCCCCTGACCATATTCAGGATCTTTTTATAATAATTTGGAAATAAACATTTATAGCTCCCTACACACCCTTCTGGTCCCACTTTGTATTTCTCTAGCAATCTGAATCATAGAACACATGCTTTCTTTATGTCTGTTAGAGCTGCTTTTTCCCAGTGACTTATTGGCACTTTCTAGATCACTGTATATTCTTTCTTTTCCCCTTTTAACTTTCCACTATTGTCATTAAAAGAAAACTGATGGCCTAATCTCAAAATATATTTTCATAGAAAGAATCTAATAGACATTTTATTATATGATTGCCATTGCTTTTTGTATCTTATTTGTTCATCATTCATTCCTTTATAAACCGTGTAATAGACATGAACTCATATCATTGTATGTATTATATGGTTACTACAGATACACGTTCTAGACAAGCATCATTATCAAGGCCATTCCCACATCTTGTTGCTTTTCACAAATATTCCCACAGCATCATCAGGAATGATGGCTTCAGTCAGCCAATGAGAGTCATGTTGCTAAGTTCCTAGACCAGTGATGATTAGATTATACAACAATGAGTGACCAGTGCCATCTCAGAGATAATGGCAGTAGAATCAGTTGGTGCAGTTAAATATATTAGTAATTTTTTTTTGTTGTGATGAACACCAAGACTAAATTAAATTTATAGAACAAAGAATTTATTTTGACTTATGATTCTAAAGAAATAGAGACTCTATAATGGCTGGGAAAGAATGAAATGGCATGGTTGTTAGCAGTATCATAAATCTGCTTACATCTTAGAAAAACACAGAAAATATAGAAATCAGAGAAAAGTCCACTTTTGTCTAACAGGGCTGTACCTCCTTAAGATTCTATAACCACATAAAATTAGTAAATTCCATCAACAAGACACTAAGTGTTCAAATACATAAGCCTGAAGAGGATACTTCTCATTTAATCCATGACAGAATAGGCCTTAAGGAGGATAAAAACCATGTGTGGTGGAACTAAGTTTCCTTGCATATACTAGTAAAGTTCATACTGGGTCAGTTGGTAGCCTGTCAAGCCAAAATTTATAAGTGAACCTGAACAAAATCAGTACAGATACAAGACAACCAGAAGTTAACTACAGACTCATAAGGAAGCCCAGGTGGAACCAAGCAAGGCTCCTTTTCAGTCTCTGGGTCCTACAGACATAGTAGCAGTATAAGTATTTATTGTAAGCAGGCTGCTGAGGCTTCTAATTGTAACATAGCATTCTCGTGGCAATAAGAGAGTGATCCTTGCCATAAAGAATGCATGTAGAAGCAAATACAAATGCGGCAAAGCAGCAGAAGACTCGTCTCACTTGGAAGCTAAGTGACTTCCTTCAGCTCACCAGCCTGAAGCATTAAAATCAGAACACCCATCAATTTACCTATTATGACATGTCATTCACTTCTTGTGGATGCATATCGGCTGTGAAAATTGAAGCATTAAAGATGTAAATGGCTGTTGTCTAGGGTTTGTATGGCAGAAAAGTGGTGTGAGATGGGTCTGGTGACACAAACATGAGCCAGATAGATGAGTCTGGACATTTTCCTGGAGTTATTAAGATGCTCAGGGGATTAATGATGATGGTTAAATGAATGAGATATTATAGGAATGATGGACATTTCCGAGCATAACTCAAGTGAGGGTGGATCCCTTTCTTACCTCCAAGGAAAAGCTGGCTCAGGAGTTGGTGAAAATGCCATCTGCTACTGGAAATTTCACTGGCATTTTGTGCTTTTTATCTGAGGAACATTTGCCAGGTTATGTAGCATATAATTGCAGGCATAGGGTACCTTTAAATGGAGCAACATTTAAATGCAGAAAGCCTTCTGTTAGAAAGAAGATAGAAAGGGGACCACACCAAATAACAATACAAATAATATTCTGCTCAATCCACAACAAAGCGTTCTGAATTTTATAATATGTTATTGCCAAAGGCCTTGTCTAATATTTCCTTATTAGTAGTTCTTAGCCACTAAGAAATCCATAAAACCTCTCCCAGATGTTCAAGACTTATCCTCTGTCCCTTCTCACTTGGGGACATATTTATAAGGTTTACAAAAATAGGACTAAGCTTCCCATCTTGAATGACACTAATAGTAATCTTTGAAGACTTTGGAGAATAATGCAAGAAAACTACAGTGCTGTCTGCCTAGAAATTTCCCTGTTAGAATAATCTGTAGTGCTCCACAGGTGGAAAATGAGACATTGGTATTTAATACCCTAGCTTTCAATGATCAGTGTGATACTGGCATTAATTAGCAAGTTAAATGAAATTATATTAAAACTAAAAATTTAAAGAACTAAGAAAGAATGAAGTCAGGCAATAAATGTATTTGTTCTTCTAAAAGAGCTAAACTGTATTTTAAACATATGTAAGGAGGCTTTGAATTGCCCAGTTGAATATGCATGAGGTCATAATACTTCCTTCTGCTGAGTAAAACCTCTAGTAAACAGAGGATAAAGATGCTATAAGGTTTGTCCTACTAAGAAAAAGACAGGATTTTAAAGGTGACTAAGAAAACATGCCCATGCATCATTTCTTTGAGTAGCTAGTAGGTTCTTTGTGATGTCTAGTGATAGTCACCAAATATGGGGCCAGTGGACAAGCCAAATGATGTGCTAAGCACATGTAATACATCATTTAAATCTTACAGCAATGTTTTACAAAATATCCTATTTTTATTACTACTGTAGGTAAGAAACTTGAGGCTAAGATAAACTAAGCTTGTGGCCCAACACCACACAGTGAGGAAATGTTACTGGCTTGGGTCACATCCATGACCATACCTGAGAAATAACACCTGAAATTACATCTCCTCGGAAAGACAAATTCTGGTGACTCTTGAATTCCAGTGAAAGATGTTAAGGGTGGTTTTCATTTACTCTTGGGACTGTTCCAGCTAGATGAAGCAGTCATGGACAATAATTGCATGTAGTCAAGAGGCCTTTTAATTTGTACCTAAGTACTGGTGTTTCTTTAAACTTTGCGATAGTGCTTAGCAATTTATGGCTTGTTAAGTCATTTCCCAAATTGGCAAAGCATTTTCTTTAATAGAAGAGGCATAATTACCTTAAAGCCTTACAATATTTCTGTTCATTCACTAGAAAGCTTAGCCAGTTAGTTCTTTCTGTGAAGGTGCACAGGATGTTAGGACACTTCCTGCAGCCCCACAATCCTAAGTAATCACAGGGGTCACAGTTATGACAAAGAACAAAGCTCCTTGAATTTGCAAGATCTTCCCATCAAGAAGAACAATACCAGGGCAGATTTTCATTTTTGTTATTATATCTTAAGATTTTATTTTATTTTAAATTACGTGTATAGAAGGTATGTGAGTGTGAATTTAAATGCCCTAGATTCCAAAAGGGTCAAATTCCCTTGTATCTGGAGTTACAGGAAGTTGTAAACCACCTAAATACTAGTAATCAATTAGACTTCTAAGAACAGGGTATGTGCTCTTAATCACGGTGCCATCTTTTGAGCCTCACAGTGGATTTTCTCGCCAATGTGGGCATGACTGCTTACATGTGTTCTCTTGCATGATCTCCTCATCCAAAAACAAGAAGTAGTGCTCTCTTTAGCCACTGATGACAACCTCACAGGGCTGTATGTGGAGCCTTGAGGGGAGCGATCAGACTGTGTGTTTCTATGCATGGACTGGCACTTTGGAGCCCATTCTCTCCAGAGGAATGCCTAACCCAGACATAACATTACAATGAGGAAATTGGACCTGTCTGGAGTGGATGCTGAGTTGATCCACCTTGGAACTTCTTGCCCTTTGGGGAGAGGGGGTGAGGGAGTGGAGAGGAGAGAGGCTATAGGCAGACAGGAAGGGATTGGGATGGGAAAGGGAGGGAGACCAAGGGAGTACATGAAAAAAAAGGACTTTATATTCTAAGAATAAATAATAAGAAGAAAGAAAAGTGTCTACTACAAACCATGAGAAGAGGGAGCACTGTACCACAGGAGGTCACACAGGGAAGCTGGAGAGACAGTCAGAAGGTAAATGAGTATTTAGAATTGTGGACAAAGCTCCATTTGAGCTTGGGCAGTAAGAACCAGAACAGGCAACACAAGCAGATTGGGAGCTGGTGAATTTCAATAACTTCATAAGACGGAAGGGCAAATAGGTCTAGGATTCCATTGATTCAAGAAGGAAGATAGAGGTAACGAGTATGGAAGGCCTGTATGAGAGGAGGTCACAAGTATGTGGCCTGGGTTGGTTGGTTTGCTTTTGAAAGACATGTTCATAAAAAGCTGCTCATGATCTGTAGCCCTGGACTAGACTTAGAAGGGGCCATGCCTCCACATATTGTTAAAGGCTCAAAATACAGATAGAAAAAAAAATGAATCAGATTTCTTAGGATGTGGACTCTAATAGGCTCCCCATGTTTCAGTGGATGACTCTGCCCTCATACTCATATGGCAGCACTGTGGACTCAGTGTGTTTAGAGAAAGAATACAAGAAATTGGGAAGGAAAAGCTGAAGGAAAGATATGGGAAGAGTTAAGGGGAGAAAGTACAACATGGATTAAATACATCATATTTTTGAACAAAATTCTCAAACAATGAATTTAAAAAAAAACAAAAAGAAAAAACTGCAAAAGTCTCTTTGCAAAACAAAACATGATTCTCTCATTCTCTTTCTTTCTCCATCTTTGTGTGTGTGTGTGCATGTATACACACGTTTATACATGAGAACATTTATGCTGTTTGATTTCATAAAATATAATAAACAGCATTTTCAGTTGTTCAATATTCATTGTTATGAAACCAGGCTTTCATGGGGACACATTAGATATATTATGAATAGCATGTATTTTCCTATCCACTTCCTTTGGCTTGACCTATCTCCCAGGATCCAAGTTGAGGCACACAAACAGTGTCTTTACAGACTCCTCTTCCTTTTTTAGGAAGTCACTAAATTAGGGTGGAGACTCCAAAGGTCATTATTTCACCCTCTCATTCTGAATGCCTATGCTATGGTCTCCTTATAGTCATTGAAGTCAAATCCTAGGAGTGAAGGGGGGAAGCACATTGATTTATCAGGTGCTGGAGGCCTCTTTTCTTTATTACTATTTGGAAATTTGTCAAGGCTCAGACCCAGAAAATCACAGACATGAAGAAAACAGACCATTTGTTACAACAACAAAAAAATGAGAAGTTTCAGCACTTAAGAACAAGCCTTAAAAATGACTAGTCTAAGACTGTGGTCAAGTTATTTAGAAATTCAAAATATAGTTCTTTCATGTGCTTAAGAAAAATAAGGTTCCTTAAATCTCACACCACAGAGAAGTATATAAAATTAGGATTGTTTTTAGGAACTCTGAGTACCTAACTTACTTGGCAATTAACCATATATTAATACTCATAGCTATTCTTTATCTTTGTTAAAAATATTGTGGATGATGATATGTTATAATACAAAGACTATGAACACTCACACTAAGAAATAGTGAGTCACAGTATTGGTTCTTTTTCTCACTAGATATACAGTCTTAGTATAGCAGTTAATAATTCTGGATTAAAAGTGCAAGGTATTTAAAAGTTTTCTGAAGCAGGTATAAAATGTGGGCTTCCTATGACTTACTTTTTGTTGCTGTTTTCTGCAGTAAATGACAGTTTTAACTGTGGTGTTGTCCAGTGATCAGCTAGTGATCTTGGACCCCAGAGAACAACATTGTGATTCAAGGACTAGGAAGTAAAAGGATGCTTCACCTTAATACCATACTGTTCTTTGTAATAGACCTTGAACTAAGAACATAGATTGCTATTTGTACAAGATGCCTGAGATGCCTCTGTCTCACCTCTAAGACCTGAGTTTCTGTATGCCTCTGCAGTTACCTGTGACTACTGTTGGAGATGCATCAGACTGTGGGAGCATCCTGTGTAACTGTTTCCTGTTCAGAACTGTGTTTCTACCAGTGGGTTCATTTGGCTGGAATAATGGATTATGTAGAATGAGGTTCTATGGTGTCTTCAAGTGGGAAGACAGTCAAGGACAAGGGGCTTATAGGATCCAGAAAAGAAGAGTGTGTTGCAGGGTCACAGCAAGACTCTAGGTAGAGGGAAACAACTTCTAACCCTGTCTAAAATGGATAACTATATTCTATGCAGAGGAGCTAAGAAACGCTATTAATTAAAAAGAAAGACAAAAGAGAGGAGAAAAGAGAGAGATGATAAATGAATCTAAAATCAGATCTGCATTTGAATATGGATCCACCCCTTCTAGTTGCTCTCATATAAACCAGGGATTATATACGAGGGAAAATGATTGGTCCTTATTTAGCTTTATTTGACCATATGGCTTGAATTATAAAGGCCCCCATAAACTCATGTGCTTAAAACTCATGTGTTTGGCCCATGGGGACTGGAACAATTAGGGGTTCTGGTATTGTTGGAAGGGATGTGTTACTGGGGGGTGTCGATGCTTAAGCTACACCCAACCTGTCATTGTCCTCCTGCTGTCTGTGTATCCAGATGTGGATCAATCAACATCTTCTCCAGCACCATGTTTGCTTGCATGTCTTTCCATGACAATAATGGACTAAGCCTCTGAACTACAAGCCAGCTTCAATTAAATGTTTCTCTTTATAAAGATTGCTATTGTCATCTTTTTTCATCACTATAAAAATCCTAACGTCAAAGTCACAGCTTAGCTTTATTTGACAGTGAAATATTGCTGGCAAAGTGTGACATTTATGAATCAAATTGTATATTAATAAATAGAGATGGGTAAGTGGGTATCTATTAAATATCAGGTACTTAACTACTTATTCTATTCAGAAGCCCATTTCTGTAAATTTAGCCTATAGATACAACTAAAGACTTATTTATGAATGTACATGCAGAAGTCCCAGTGTCTGAGTGGTAGAAAAACCCAATCTTTATTCAGTTTTTCTTCAATCATAGTATTGTTTAGAGTAGCAAAAACCTATAAATGAAACAAATACCCATCAACAGAGAATGCTTGAACAAAGTGTGGTTGTGCAGATTCATATAGCAGTTACCTGGGAAACATTTTTAACAGTGTCTTGAGGCCAATTCCCATCCAGCTACCAGCCGGTTTCTTTATTGCTTTTGCAACAGGAATAGTAAGCAGAGCTATACTCCTGACTCCCTCCATTTTTTTTAATCTGCTGCTTGTATCTCTGCAAGTTGAATTGAGGCTGACACTGTTCAGATCACTAGTTGTGCACCTGTTGTGCAGGTCTAAGAACTCACCAAGGATTCCCTCTAAATTGGACACTTTTCAGCACTGGAATTGCTGTCTAAAAAGCTCTTGGTTTCCTTGCTATAGCCTGGCTGCTGGTACCCAGCTTTCTTTTGGAGTTTCCTCCTGTTAGGTTCATGATAATATTAAGGAGTCTATTTCTTGGTTCTTAGTGTTCCTCAGCCCCAAATAGGCTAAAGTAATTGAGAACAGCTAGTGAAGAGTAGGCTTCTATGTAGAATGCACACTGCATAGTAAGAACAATCAATGATAACAATAAAGTAGACCTATATATCAACTCCACAAACCAAACAAAAGTACCTCCAGTCTTGATTAAAGCAAAAGTAAAGCACCTTCCAGCTTATTTCAAATCCAGCCCATGAAAGATTTTAGGCATTGATAACTAATCAACTGACAACATTTTACTGTGTGTTAATGACTATAATATAACATGGCTTAATCTTCCCAAAACCATGTGATGTAGAAACAGCCATTTGCTGTCGCACAGATAGAATAATTTGTTTTAGATATATCAAATTCAAAGTACTTTTAAGGAATCATGGAGTATTTATATGCCCAACTCTTATATGACTTACTTTAGTATATGAGCTTCAAGAAAGCAGACACTAGTTCTGTTTTCTTTAATACAAAAATGGAATTTCAACCAATTTTTAAAATATGGATTTCAATATTATCTAGTGAAGCAATAGCTAACTGCTTTAGTTAATTGCTAATTAAATATGATAAAAAATAGTTTCAACTACCATATTATTTTCACTGTCCCTACAATATGAACCTTTGGTAGCTACAGATCATGGATGTTAATATATTGCTGCAAATAAAGGTGACCTGGAAATGTTCACCAAGTCTTAACTCATTTTTGGAACAAATACAAAAAAGATTATATTATTTCTTTTTTGATCACCTATTAAAAGCTCCAATAGTAATTCCCAGACACTTCTATTGAGATTTTTACATTTTCTATTTTTTAAGGGGAACTTATTTAGAAAACAGATGTTTTCTCTCGCATGTAAAACTTAGCCAATAATATATTATAATTTGTTAACATAGAATATTATGATATAATACTGTAACATTATTACATAATAATATTATACATGTCCTATATATAATATTCTATACTATATATGCAAACAAATGAACACATGGGTACAGGATAAAATGCGGAAAAGAGGGAAAAAGAGGTCTAAATGCAGATAATATATATGAGCTATGGAAGAGGATAGAAAGCTAAGTCTTTTTCTAGTTCTAATTCTGTCATAGATTTTGTTTGCTATGGGTAGTCGATAAGTGCATAAATGATGTTTGATATCGAAGGTATACAATTTAATGTGAAATACCACAGCTTCTGTTTCAAATGCTGGTTAGGAACTGTGTTCATTAAGCTGTATAGGTTTTGGGTCTAGTTATCTTGTTGTCTGATTATTTTATCTCTTTGTAGGCTTTTTTTATAATGAAGTATATAAATATAAAAGAAAGAAAGAAAGAAGATACTTCTAAATAGCTATTTTGAAATGTGTGCTTTGAGCTTCATTTTTATTAAAGTGGTCTGTTTCTGGTGGTCTTCAATGGAGAGAACTCAGTACTTCACCCAGATTGGAAACCTGGTTATGTAAACATCTACACAATAAT